>JASANB010001560.1:0-12654 GCA_030248155.1 Sabatieria punctata
TATTAATGCAGCCGACAGGACGCCACAGGTGTTGGGAGAGTCTGGTCTTAGCCCTAGCTACAGGGCGGTCTGTTCAAAGATTTGTGTCTCTAGTAAAACCTGTATGTACGCACACCCTTCGTACACCATACAGAGGACAACACATTAATTGGCGACGCAGTACCTGATTCGAACTCTGGAGAACAATGGCTCATCCGTCACCCTCCCTTCCGGCCCGCCGCCGTTCTGGATGGATGCCAGCGAAATGCCGAACTTCCGAGGCTGGTTCAGCCGTTTTGATAACTGGCTGGCTCTCCTGTCCGATGCCTTGCCAGAAGGACAGCAGCTTACAGACATTCGGAAAAACCGGTTGCTCTACCAGCAGCTGGGCACAGAGGGTGGTCGTCAATTCAGCACACAGCCGATCGTTCAGGACATTACTGAGACGACCTACGCCAAATTCTCTGCAGCTGTTCGGACTTTTTTTGACAAGCCGACCAGCAGACCAGCATCGTGCGTGTTCGTTACGATTTTGCCACTCGCATGCAGGCTTCCTCAGAGTCCATCTCGGACTATCTGACTGAACTTCGATCGCTTGCAGTGGACTGTCGTTTCGGAGCGGCCAAGAATGAACATTTGGCTACACAGCTGGCCATTGGTTGCTTCAATCCCGATGCCAAGCGTGAGTTGTTGCGCCAAAACGACTTGAATTTGAATGATTTTGTGACTATTATTCAATCGGTTGAGTCTGCTACCTCTGATTTGCTAAATATGTCTGTTTCTCGTGCTGTTTTAGGGCCTAAGGTTGGGGCGTTGGGCTCAGGTTCAACCAAATCTCACTTTTCAAAAAGGGGGTAGCTTTGGCGCGCCATCCTGGTGGTAAGGGACGGTTTCGAGCCAAAACTTCGGCCAAATCCACAGCTGACCCAAAGCCCTGTGCTGGTTGTGGTCAGTTAACGCATGCGCATAAATCGCCGCAATGCCCGGCGCTAAACGTTGAGTGCCGATTTTGTCACAACATCGGTCACTTTGAGCGCTGCTGTTTTAGTAAACGACAGCTTGCGCAGCTCGTCAAAAAGCGCTGCGGCTCAAGTTGGCTAGTATGCACGCGCGAGACCGTTTTGCTGTCGCATGTTTGTACTCAGACGCAAAGGATTTTGTCCCTATGAGTACTGTGAGCTAGATTCGGGCTCGGACGCCACTACGGTCACTAGCAGCCGCCACAATTGTCCGTTGCGCAATTTTGACGATAGTCCTATCGCAGGTGTTCGCGGCTCATTCAGGGCTAATGTTAGCATCAACGGTCGCAAGCAACATGCCCGCATTTCCGTTGTTGGTGACCCATGTGATTGTGCCAGTAGTGGGCAAGAATCTCAACGCCCTTGCAACTGCTGAAAGTTGACAATGCTGTGCATTTGGTCAAAGCCACAGCAGACGCAGCGTCGCGCGATTATGCCGCATACATCGCCGAGCACTTTCCCAGTTTGTTGTCCAACAAAATTGGTTGCTTTCAGACTTTCAGCACCACATTCAGCTCTCTGATAACACAGTTCCCGGTTGCCAAGAAGCTGCGTCCAGTGCCGTTCGCTGGACGTGAACAAGTGGCAATAGCGGTCAAGGAGATGGATGACAATAACATCTGGGAGCCGGTAGACAAAGCTCAGTGGCAGTGGCAGTTGCAGATGGTCACACTGCCCAAACCGGATGGCTCTTATCGGATCATCGTCTGATCTCTCGCCTCTCAACCAATACGTTGTGACTGACCCGCTACCCAATGCCTAACAGTGAAGGAGCTGTTCCTCGAATTGCAAGGCGCCAAGCTTTTCAGCAAGCTGGCATCATGAAGCTAAGGCGTTTTTTCACATTCAGCTGGACGAAGCCAGCCGCAACTTACTGCCACGCTAATGCACCAAGGCTGCGCCGCTACAAAAGGCTTCCGATGGGTCTCAAGGACTCAGCTGCGGTGTGCCAGCTCCTTGTTGCTCAAACGCTCACAGAGTGCAAAGGCGTGCAGGCCTACATTGATGACATAATTATTGTGTACGGCGCTACGCAGGCAGAGCATGATGCGCAATAAGTACGCAGTTTTGGAGAAGCTTGCCGCCAAAGATTTCCGCTTGAATTTGGCAAAGTGCATGTTTGCTGTGCGCGAAAATTCCGTTCTTGGGTCGTGTGATTACAGCCGATGATGGTATCCGGCCGGACGCTAAGAACTTAGCGCCAATTCAAAAATTGCACTGCGCCCACGCACAGAAAAGCAACTGCTGTCGTTTTGGGCATGATCATTACTATTCAGATTTCTTGCCTGATCTTGCTTCTTGTGTAGGTCACTGTGTGCGCTGACTGACTCGCAAAGGTACTTGCTTTGTGTGGGATAAAATGTGTCAAGCTTTCTTTCAGCACATTGAAGTGAATGAGTTACGCAGCAGCTCAAGATCTACGTTCGGCGAACAGTGGGGCGTTCCTGACAGTGGACAGTTCTGATGTGGGACTCGGAACATTTCTCAACCAGATGCAAAACGGACGCAAGTGCCAAATCCAGCAATGATAGACAGCAAGTTTGAAATACATACATACATACATACATACATACATACATACATACATACATACATACATACATACATACATACATACATACATACATACATACATACATACATACATACATACATACATACATACATACTGAAAGAAAGATATTTATACTCAGCGTTTGCATTCTCATGGTCATTGTTTGTTTTGTTAGTAAACGGCTCTCTCTCTTCATTTGGTGCTGAGACCAAAATTGTTTGTTGTGTTGTGCGCACCCACCGCCTGCTACCTCTTCTTCTACTACTACCGTTCTTCGACTTCTTCCACTACCACCCACCACTATGGTTTGTACAAAGAAACCTCCGGCCACTCCTGCCGCAAGACGTCTCCCAAGACCAAGAAACCCCCATTCAACAGCCTTCATTGGTACAAGTCCTTCTATGGCAACAAGAGCTCCATCAACAACAACAACAAGAGCAGATGCAACAATTCATGATCGCTCACCAACAACAACAACAAGCTCAACAACAGCAGCAACAACAAATGATTCAACTCCTGACCCATCTTCAACAGCGCCCATCTACTCCACATCCACAACTTTCTGTCAACCTTCCGCGTCCTTCTATCTACTGTTTTGATCAGTCGGCCAATGACGTCTCCTTCGCTCACTGGTCCGCTGACGTCACCTCCTTCGTTCAACAATCTGGTCTCTCATGGCGCAGGGTGTTGGAAGATGCTCTCGATACTCCTGCTAGACAACAGTTCCATTCTCTTTTGGATGCTCAGACTACTATTCTTGACGCCATGCTTTCTCATCTCGAGCCTCTCCTGCAACCGGCCGAGTCCCCCATCCAAGTTGCTCTCACACTCCTTCAACAGCCACCCACTTCCGACGTCATCCGGCTCACCAACCATTTCAAGTCTCAGATGGCCCATCTTCCCACCGCAGAGAGTATCGCTGCAGCCGCGTTCATCAACCTCCTTCCCTATCCAGTCAAAAAGCACATGATTCATCACCTATCCGATCCCGCCCAGCCTCATGACATCTACTCGGTTACCACTGAAGCTGTCAAGTACTACAACACCGAGCAGGCCATCAACAGTTCCCTCAGCCATCGTTCGTCTTCCCCATCAGTTCCGCAGCCAGACAAGTCCAACAGTTCACCTCCCAAATGTTATAAATGCAACAAAGTTGGCCACATTTCCCGTCACTGTCGTTCACAACCCATGTCTCCTCCCAAGTCTACTCCTGCCAAGTCGTCTCCTGTATCTCCGGTTTGGACGGTTGTTCGCAGTCTGCATGTTCAGTCAACTCGTCCCTCTCAGTCCCTCTTCACTCAGCACCGGCCTACAATAGAGTCTCATGTCACTGGTGTCGTTCGATGGTTCAATTCTCGTTATGGCTTCATTTCCCGCCCCGAGGTTCAACAAGACTACTTCTTCCTCCCATCTCAAGTTCATCCTTCCTTATCCCAGCTTTCGTTGTGCGATGGAGAAGAGGTTCAATTTGATATTGTGGATGGCCAGCCTCTCTTTGTGGCAGTCAACATTACTCGTCTCAAGGATCCCTGTTCACACTCTGCTTCCCAGTCGCCTTCCAGCTCTCCCATTTCTCAAGGTTCCTGCTCTCCCGATTCTCATGTTTCCGGACGATCGTCAGGCGCAGATGTAGCCCCGGTTCAACAAGGAAGATGCTCGTCTGAGGGGGAGTTATGAAAGAAAGATATTTATACTCAGCGTTTGTATTCTCATGGTCATTGTGATCCTTGACTGATAAGTAGTTCAGTGGCATATCCAGGGGGCGTAGGGTGGGTACACCCACCTTTCCGGCGGAGGTGGGAAGGAAAATTGACTAAAAATCAGAGAAATGAAGGAATTATGTACTCAAACTGTCTAACCATGATCTAAAACTGTCTATTTTATGATCAGAATATCTTTTAAAAGCCATTTTTAGAAGGCTAATTTCTCAAAATTTGCTCGTTCTTGTTGGGCAGGGGCTCAACCAGGCAACTTCAAAAATTTACAACCCCCCTTTAGCAAAATCCTGGATACACCATTGATGTAGCTTAGTTTGGTCATTTCTCACTATGAAATTCATTATCAGTTTCTAATAAATCAACTTCCTACTAAGCATAATTATACATACATACATACATACATACATACATACATACATACATACATACATACATACATACATACATACATACATACATACATACATACTGAAGAATTTGTGATATATTGCAATACATACATACATACATACATACATAGGCATGGGATACATGCTTAAATAGTGGTAAATAAGCGAATTTTTGGTTATCTTTGAATTTTGAGTGGAAATTTGATATGCAGAGGCATGCGTTTTTGCCACTTTCTATACACCGTTAGAAGCGCAATTCACAGGGCTATAAAATATAAAAAAATCCCGAGGGTAACTTTTTTATTTTCGAGAAAAATCTAATTTAGTGAACTTCACCATGAAATTTTTTTTGCGGATTTTTTCACATTCGATGTCGTGGTTAAAGAACGAAACAGCGAAACAGTACTACTTATGCGGCAAACGAAAGCCCATGTCATGACGATTCGTTTGGCACCAAGCACAACGTTCTAGCTGCTTTGGATCGCAAGTGACACTCAGTCAAACATGTCCTATTGACAGTCCCATTTTGATGGTTGCCCACCCTGCTTCCGAGGGCTGGCTCTGCCGGACCAGGGCACCTAGAGGGCTGTGCTCTTCAGGTTTAGCACAAGTCATCGTTAGGTACAACTTCCCCAAACCAGAGACCCCAGGGCTAAGTTTTCACGATGGCCGATTTTTCGACTTGCACATAGCAGGGTCGATTCTCTCGCGAACTGACTCTTAAAATGCCAATTTCCAAAGCTTAACATGCAATTTAGCTTTTAATCTGAAAATTCATGCCATTTCAAAAATTTAGTAATACAAAGCAAAATTAACGGGCCAGGTCGGGCCGGAAAAAAGGTGCCCGTGCACATCTCTAGTAAAAAAGTTGGCTATTTATTTGAATTCGATATGGTATGGTATAGTACTAGCTAATTCAGTTTAAATTTGGTTTGTATGATTTTGGTATGGATTTGGTACAGTAGTGGTAGTTCGCTGTGATAATGTCATAGAACCCTTTGGAAATTATGCTCGTTCCACCTTTCCTGAGTTTTTTCCAATCAAAACAAGCAGAATGGATTGGGAATATATTTTGACGCATTTGAAAAGTGTTATAAATATAGCCAACAAGCTAGTAGTAAAATAAAAAGGCCTTACCAAAATCAAAATTCTAGTGCTAAAATTATCTGGTAAAGACATTTGATTTTGGTATGGTATGGTATAGTATAGAAGGAGCTGTTTTGAATCTGGTTTGGTATGGTACTAGTACTAAATTCAAGGATTGATTTTAGTACTAGTACAATTTTAGCATGGTACATAGCCATCAGGGATGTGAGGTGTGTTTTTTCGGTGTTTTTCCGAAAAAAAAAACGTTTTTCCTAAGGGTCGAAAAAAAACATAAACCGCGGAAAAAACTCAAGCTAAAAATAGCTAATTTATGTCATTTTTCAGTTAAAAATGGACTTTTGCTATGTATAATAGGCTAGACTGACTCAAAACTGTTAGGAAAACAAGAGAAAAGACCAAATTTGGCATGATAAAACAAAAATGCAAACGGCTGTGAGAAAATTTGCATATGGTGTCTGTTTCGTGATTTATATCTATGTAAGACGGGTATTTCTGGTCTAAAAGGAGTGAGGAAGGTGCTAGAAAGCGTTAGAATCATATAACCAGGCTAGGACACCGAGAACTAGAGCTGGAGTATTTTTCCACAACATGGTGATTTTGGCCAAAACAAATTAATTTTGTTATTTCGTAATTTTAATTAGATCGGAAACATTAAAGCTGAGAGCATTACAGGGAACGACTACCAGCACTGGCAGATAACTCTGATGGCTGGCGCTGGTACATATGCTTTGACCCATGCACACATGATGATAATTCTAACTGCGGACGATGAATTCGAAATGGAGAGTGATCCTGTGGTGCTTGGAACCTGGTACCACTCCAAGGACGATTTTGACGTGCACCCATTTTACGGGTATTTTTACGGTTGCAGCAATTCGTTGATTTGATTGATTTACCGAAGTGCAACTGGTTCACAGTGCGGTTTATACACCAAGAACAATGTGGTCCGAAAATAGTTTTCTTTTTCCAATCCCCCTAAACCGGCTTGCATAATAGAATTTGAGAAACTGGAAAAAGATCAGGCATTGACCACGATACGATACGATACGATTTATTTGTCACCGAATGGGCAACGGGCCCACAAATCGCCAGAATTGACATGTTATGCGGCCCTAAAACTGACTAGATGCTCCCATAGATTCAGCAATACAGTACGTACCTGTTTCAGAGACAGTAAGCCTAACCTACAAGTAAGCAGACCGTAAGTAAGCAAACAAATACAACACTAAGCAAATTAGGCTTCTGCATTGGCCTTTCGAATTTTGAGGGTGCCAGACCAACACCATAACTACTATAAAACTAGAAACCAACCCCACAGATTTTTTTACTGCAGCAACCGGAAATCTCAACAGATTTGAATTAGTATTTTTAACTGGACGATAAATGAGATCTTGATAGATTGGTAAAACTTTCGTTAAGCTACTCTGCTTGGTTCGTGGGACATTTGCCCTTAAATTCAAAACAGTTTTCAAAGCAAAACAAACCTCAAATTCAAAACAAAACAAAGCTCAAATTCAAAACAGTTTTTCAAAACAAAACAAACCTCAAATTCAAAACAAAACAAAACTCAGATTCAAAACAGTTTTCAAAACAAAACAAACCTCAAATTCAAAACAAAACAAAGCTCAAATTCAAAACAGTTTTTCAAAACAAAACAAACCTCAAATTCAAAACAAAACAAAACTCAGATTCAAAACAGTTTTCAAAACAAAACAAACCTCAAATTCAGAACAGTGTTTCAAAACAAAACAAACCTCAAATTCAAAACAAAACAAAACTCAAATTCAAAACAGTTTTCAAAACAAAACAAACCTCAAATTCAAAACAGTTTTTCAAAACAAAACAAAGCTCAAATTCAAAACAGTTTTTCAAAACAAAACAAACCTCAAATTCAAAACAAAACAAAACTCAGATTCAAAACAGTTTTCAAAACAAAACAAACCTCAAATTCAGAACAGTTTTTCAAAACAAAACAAACCTCAAATTCAAAACAAAACAAAACTCAGATTCAAAACAGTTTTCAAAACAAAACAAACCTCAAATTCAGAACAGTTTTTCAAAACAAAACAAACCTCAAATTCAAAACAAAACAAAACTCAAATTCAAAACAGTTTTCAAAACAAAACAAACCTCAAATTCAAAACAGTTTTTCAAAACAAAACAAACCTCAAATTCAAAACAAAACAAAACTCAGATTCAAAACAGTTTTCAAAACAAAACAAACCTCAAATTCAGAACAGTTTTTCAAAACAAAACAAACCTCAAATTCAAAACAAAACAAAACTCAAATTCAAAACAGTTTTCAAAACAAAACAAACCTCAAATTCAAAACAGTTTTTCAAAACAAAACAAACCTCAAATTCAAAACAGTTTTCAAAACAAAACAAACCTAAAATTCAAAACAGTTTTCACAACAAAAATTCTCAAATTCTTTCACTTGATTTCTGACATACGTTTTTGGAAGCGTAATGGGGCGAAACTAGTGTGTGAAATGCTAAGTTGCTTTTTGTAATGACATGAATTTGTCTAAAATACTGATTTGTGCTATTTACCGTCGTAAAATAGTGTGAAATGTTAATTTTGTTCATAGAATGGCAGAAAATTGTACCAAAACAACATAGAAAGCGTTCCCAGGCATGTTTTGGTTTGACCCCCAATTTCAAAAGTTGAATTTGCACCACACTGGCCTGTTTAGGGATCGGCAGGATTCGTTCGACTTTTATACCCGCAAATTCAGTAGCGACGAATTCACAAGAGACACACATATCAAAAAAATAAGGCTGATCATTGATTGCTCGGTTAATGAAAAGATGGGTAAATGTGATGCATATCACCTAGATTGGGTAAGTTTGCTGCACTTGTCAATGTAACTTCAGGAGGTGTTGTTTTTGCCTCAGTTTAAATAGCTGAGTCGGTTTCAGGCCAAACTGGTACTCCTGGAAGGCTATGGAAACGGTTGGAATTTTAATTGTGACTGCTGGTTTGACAACACCCCAGGCAACTCAATTTCATACGAACTCCCAATTGCAACGTGCTGATTTCTGTCTTGTCTGTTTGAATCAATATTGCTCAACACGTGCAATGTCTCTCTGATGTTACTGTTAAACCTATATCAAGCTTTCTCAAGAGTCAAATGATTTTTAATTGTCTTTGGCAAACGAGATCAGACAGACATATAAAGTAGGTAGGAATGAGCTTAGAATAGCTTATTTTACCAATTTTAGTGAAAGATAAACCTAAAACCTAGATTTTAGACAATAATGGGTTATTTTTTGCTTACCATCCTTTCAACCCCCATCAACCACCCAAAGAACCTCAGCCCCCCTCAGCAATTGAAAATTTACAACCCGCCAGCCGAAATGCTAGCCCATGTCTGCTGCAGCTCGGTAGACCTCACTCACTTGGAAAGCCCACAGCTGGTCTGGAAAGATTTATTTTATTTCAGATTTTTTTGTATGTTGTTCATCAATTAGATACATTTTGGTGTGAAGTATGTCGAGCCTACTGTTGTTTGGTATTGGATTTTGAGAATGTGTATGTGTATGTGTATGTGTATACACATTCACTGTCAAATGTGTATGGTAATTTGTGTAAAAACATCCAGAAGAACAACGTGAATTTTTGTGTATTTATGTGGATGTGCATTGTATTCAAAATACAAATTTTTGGCCTGATTTTGAGTGATACACTGAAAAAATCAGATCTATCATAGTCCACTGATTGAAAACTAGGATATCTTTGAAATTGAGTTACTTTGGACCATGTTTAGGCTTTGAGAGGATATCTACTCACTCTTAGTACAGCAAAAACATAAAAAGTTTTGAAGTCTGTTGCATACTATGTCGATTTTTGCTGATCAAATAGACATACAGAAAAATACACATTTTATGTACCTACTGTTTGTGCATGGTAATGTGTATCGGAATTTTCAGTGTGTATGTGTACCGTATGTGTGCACACATTGAAAAACAATGTGTATTTTTGTGTATGGTAAATGTGTATGCGTATACTATGGTTGGATGATATTGGATTTTTGGGATGCATATGATATTGCATATGGATATATGCATGCAACCTCTAGTGCATATTGATATTGCATATATCATATGCATGCAAAAATGAGATATGCACATATCTTTTGCATATTTGCATATTTTATCAAGGCGGCCTGAACTCGATAACTGGACGTTTTCCAAACATTTCCGAGTTTGGTTGGAATGTCTATGCAATCTTTAGCAGTTATTAGGCGTACCTATTTTACAGATACAGACCTCATCTGGAAAAAAACAGGAGGGGAAACACAGTTTGGCATGAAAGACCAGCTCATTTCGTAATTTTTAGATAAAAATGGTTGACATTACAGATTTTTGTCTAAATTACTGTTTGCATGTTCAATTTTTTTCTCTTTAATGTGGTATACCTAACCGTTTGTAGTCCTGTCCAAGTTTTACAAACTAAAAAATTCAGTATTTGAAAGGTCTCAATTGAGATTTAGATTTCCATTCTTTGCTAGTTGAGTTTAGGGTCTCAAGCCATTCATCTCCATTCTGTAAGTGAAAAGTGGAAGCTTTGATCTCTGCAAAGTACAGATTTACAGTATAAACTGCCTCAATCAAGGGATTTGATATTTTAGATTTTTTATTCTAGTTTGATGAAAAATTAGTAAAATCTAGTTGTTTGACTATGCCGTAAACACAGAAATCCCGTCTGTTTGGTTGTTTTGGGATGTTAATTGTGCCACCTTAGTTTGAACAATTCTGCTAAAAACTTCAAATATTTATGAGACAATGAGGTGCCTGCCGAAATTCGCAATTCGCTAAACAAACTCTTTCATTTTTGCTCAGCTCAAAACCAGAAATCGACTAAACTAGCCCTCTGAAATTTGTACTGTTTGGACGCGTACTTTATGGATTTCTCCGCGCCAAAAAGATAAAACAACTATTTGAATCGGTTAACATTCTTCAGAACATAAGTATACAGCACGAAAAGTCAGCGACACCTTTGACAAAAAATATGCAAACTAAAAATATGCAAAATTTTGATATCAAGGTCATTTTGCATATGACTATTGCATATTGGAATTTTGCATGCATCTGATATTGCACATGCATATATGCATGCCAAAAACCATGCATATATGCATTGTTTCATATTGCATATATGCGTCCAACCGTAGCAAGTAGTAAGGGGCGGTCGGCTGGGGGGGCAGTGACGTCACAGACGTCACCGCCTCTCCCAGCCGTCTGGAGATAAGCCACGCCGGTTTATTTCGAGACTCCGCCCCTTACGACTCCGCCCCTTCAAAGATAAATTTTTGTGCAAAAGGCAGGGATCGAACCTGAAACCTTTAGCTCATGGGCTCAGCGCTCTTATGCCCCCAATCGGTCAGCCCCCAATCAGGAATTGAAAATGCTATCCTCGCCCATCAGCCGAAACGCTAGTCCATGTCTGTATGTATGTATTGTATGGTAGTGGTGGTATACACTGTACTACTACGATATGTACTGATACCATATATGGCACCCTTACCATATGGTACTCTTCTAACCATATGTGGCGTTAAGGGAGCGTCGGTAAATGTCTGTTCCGCCGGCCAACCCTCGCCCGGCCATCGCGAGATGGCCGCTGGAGTGGACTTAGATAGGTGACAAGCAGCAGGCAGAAGAGAATAGGCATCTGCTCTGCTGGTCGCCGGCCCATCTCTTAATCGGTCTGTTGATAATTACGCAATGCAAGGGCTAAAGCAGGGAGCTGCTATTCAGAGGGCGTCAAAGGTCAAATCACATCTTTGACAGCTCCGGCCATCACTTGTTGGCCGCTGACCGTTTGCCGGCGGAACAGAACATTTACCGACGCTCCCTAACTGCCTCAGTGTATAGCAAGAGCGAAACAGTTTATAGGCTTTACAAGACTACATCAACTGGTTGTATGATGAGACTAGCATTTCTACCCCACAGAAAAGAATGGGA
This sequence comes from Sabatieria punctata, assembly GCA_030248155.1. Taxonomy (NCBI): domain Eukaryota; kingdom Metazoa; phylum Nematoda; class Chromadorea; order Araeolaimida; family Comesomatidae; genus Sabatieria; species Sabatieria punctata. The sequence continues at coordinate 11,737 of JASANB010001560.1, forward strand.
ATAAGCTGTTACTGCTTGCCAGCCCAGGTGGTCTAAGGGCCACCCATGTTGAGTGTTTGTTTTGAAGACTTTTGAAGATGGATTCACTACCTTTTCTACTGGCTTCTGATAAACAGTTTCAAACTTGTCGGCAATAGTAGCTGCATTGTACAGTTGCTACTAAAATTTTCGAATGCCGTATTTATTATCAACATATTAACTGTTTAAATTAACAGTGTTATTAACATAAAATGCTGTTAAAAATTCCATAAAGCCAAATTTCGGTGAACTGTCAAGCAGAAAGGTTTTCTCTTTTTACTTCTCTGCTTGTCTTTGTTTACCCTTTTCTTGATTATTTGGGATGTTAGGTTAGAAATCAGTAAAACAATGCAATTTTTGGAGTTTTCAACTGTGAAGCCATATTTCTCAAAAACGCGGGCAGCTGGCTCGACTACTGTTGTTTGTGTATATGCTACAGTAGTAAGGGGCGGTCGGCTGGGGGGGCAGTGACGTCACAGACGTCACCGCCTCTCCCAGCCGTCTGGAGATAAGCCGCGCCGGTTTATTTCGAGACTCCGCCCCTTACGACTCCGCCCCTTCAAAGATAAATTTTTGTGCAAAAGGCAGGGATCGAACCTGAAACCTTTAGCTCATGGGCTCAGCGCTCTTAGCAACTCAGCCACACGGTCGGTTAGATTAGTAGCTGTAAAAGGGCTATGTGTAAAATAGGTCGGCCAGATTTGGGTGACGCAACCGGCCACTCAAACTCTGCAGCCTTTTTGCTCGTACGTACAATGTACGTTGTTAAACAAATTGCTACTGCTTTTTGCTCAGTAGGAGCTCATACGTCAACTTGCTACTGCTTTTTGCTCATCGCTAAACCGTGTCAGCCAGCGGATATGTTGTGAAAACGGCAATGTTGCTTTAGTGCCAGCTGCA
>JASANB010001561.1:0-16587 GCA_030248155.1 Sabatieria punctata
CTCTCAGCCCCCTCAGTAAATGAAAAAAACTACCCCCCATCAGCCGAAATGCCAGCCCATGTCTGAGCACATGTAATAGGTCATCCGCCGAAGGGGACGGGGGTTGGGTCCGGCGCCGGACGAGAGGTCTGAGCCCAAATTTTGGGAGGGGGGTTAGGCACTAAAAACCTCTCGAAAATCGCAATTTTTCGGCTGTTATCGTCAAAAATCGCTAATTTGGGCTGTAATACAGCTAATAAGTGCTGTTTAGCAGGCGATTTTGGCAATTTTTGTATCTGAAATTGCAAAAAATCGCAAAAATTACTAGCCAGAAAATTCGGAGGGGGGTCGGAAAAATCGTTTTGGAGGGGGTTCCCATCCGAGGGTCTGGCCTAAGTCGGGTGGGGTAGACCCCTCTGTTACATGTATGGCAGCACTCTCCAGTGCTTTTCGTAGCGAGGATCCCTAAGTTTCCCTGGCCTTCTCTGACCATCTCTCTCACTATTTTTACGTTCTCTGACTTTTCGGTGACTTCCCTGACGCGTATGAACCCTGAGAGAAGGAGTTATTTTGAATTTGGTTTGGTATGAGACTGGTACTAAATTTAAAAATTGATTTTAGTTCTAGTACAATTTTGGTATGACAGTAATCTCTGCAGGGTTCGTGCGGGACCTGGAAAGTCAGGGAGTCATGGAAAAGTCAGGGAATTTAAAAAAAGTCAGGGAAAAGTCAGGGAATTTGGTGTCTGGTCAGGGAAAAATTTGATAGCAGCAGAATGTGGGTTACATGCCACAGTTGTTAAAAAAATTTTTAAAGGCCAAAAAAGTTTGCTTTTTTTAATTTTTGACAAAAAATTTTTTTTGACAAAAAGTCTTAAAGGGGTAGCGTGCTAGTATAGGTACTTACGACAAACTTACGGTTCCACTTTTGCACCTCAACTCAGTTAAGAAACCTGTTCGAAAAGGCCAATACAGGTCTAAACACTGGTTATAACTGCATAAAATTCACCGAAAATCGTCTTTAGAGGCACGTCTAGCTGAACCTAAGGAAGGATTTCTTAAGCATTCGCTGTTAGGCTCAGTGTAACAGAAGTATTATGCAGGTTTCTAGATAAAACGTTGGCTGCTTCCAAAGAATTTACAAAAAATTGCAAAATACATGGGCTGGAAAAATCCGGAGGGGGGTAGGGGGGTTGGAGACCTCGGGGGGGGGGGGGTACCCCCCGGAAAAAAAGGCCAAAAAACGCCTATTTTGCCTTAAATAAGCGAAATTTTCCTCCCTCCGGGAGGGGCGGTGGGTGAGGGAGGGAGGGGTATACCCCCTTACCCCCCGGCCCATGTATGGTATGTACGTGAATTTTCCCACTTTTTGCCTTAATTTGCGTATTGATTTTTTTTAAAAAAAATAGGTTTTTTAAATTTTTGACTCTAACAACTGTGACCCAGGCTCCACCACTTTTTGGATCGGGGAACATAACCCCAGCCCCATTGGGGACCCTGCGATATGGAAGTGGTGATTCCGAAAGGGTTAATCTAGCATTTGTGTCTGAATGATCCTTATATAAAAATCGTACACGTGAACGTCACAAAACGACCCGGATTTTTTGGGATTGCCCACTGGTCTTGGTAGGCCCGGCTCGGCCCGAGAAAGCTGAAATAGCCGAAAAATCGCAGGAAATCACTATTGACAGTCAAGAGAAAGCGAATAATGTTTTTTATGACATAAAAGGCAATCAAAAGAAATCTTGTAGAAGCTTGTGATAAAATATGTTTTCCTGTGCTGCCTTTTGGAAGATTATGCTAGCTAATCGTCGCTTCTGAATTTGCTTCATGTTGTTTGTGTAATAATCCATGATAAGTCCTGAGCCGTCAAACCTGATAATTCTGAGATTAAGGAGGTCAAAATCGTAAAATTTGCTTACATTTGCGATTGTGTGAGTTTAGCTTGTAGCCACTGCCTGAACCGAACCAAGACCGTGCATATTAGAGTTTAGCCGAACACTGACGGGTTGGTGATTGTTAGCTGGAAAAGTGTTTTCTGCAAGGATAATCAACTAGAATCGATAGCGAATGTGGTCGGAGCTGCAGTTACATAATAGTCTTTGCAGGTCTTCCGCTGTTCTTCTCCGGTGCGGCTGGTATCGGCTTTTGTCTGTACCAGGGTGGACGCTTTCACGAATACGTCGGAAGTACTCGAGAAGCCGTTGTTCAACATTATATGAAACTGCATCCAGAAGACTTCGCTCATCTGCAGCTCGGAACAGGTCACTCTTACCACTCTCGTTGGACGAGGTCTTTTGACTAAGCAGTTTTCTGAAAATTTAGATCCAGTCATAAAACTGGCCACAAACTTTGTGTTCTGTGGCCTAACCACTAGTGTAGTTCTTCTATACAGTCATCTCATTTCCTGCTGAAGGTAGATGGGGTAACAGTCTGCAAATAAATAGAGCACTTATTCAAATAGTACATGCATTTGTCACATTGGAAATGAGTTTTTAGCAAGTATAAAATCGCAAAAAGTCGTCTATAGCCACTTAAATGGTTTGAATAACAGCACTAGAAACGCTAAATTCGATTACCAAAAGGCATTTTAAGCTGAAAATAATTATTTCTGAACCGGTTTGCTTGCTGATACAACACAGGAGCAGCTTTTAGCATACATGTAACAGGTCATCCGCCGATGGGGCGAGGGGGGGTTGGGGGGGTCTGGCGCCGGCCGGGGGGCTGAGCCAAAATTTTGGGGGAGGGGGTGGGCACTAAAAAACGCTCAAAAATCGAAAAAATCGCAATTTTTTGGCTAAAAATTGCCAAAAATCGCTAATTTGGGCTGAAATACAGCTAAAAAGTGCTGTTTTGCAGGCGATTTTGGCAATTTTTGTGTGTGAAATTGTAAAAAATTGCAAAATTTTGCTCGAAAATTTACTTGCCAGAAAAATCGGAGGGGGGGGGTCGGTGAAATCGTCTCGGGGGGGGGGTCTGGCCTAAGTCGGGTGGGGGGCAGACCCCCCTGTTACATGTATGGCTTTTAGTACTTGTATTACAGGGCTGTGGCTCTTAAACTGTCTCAGGGTGTGAGGGGCTTGGGCCTTTCTCGTTAATGGTGCATGTATGATAGAGACCTGGGTATCCCAAACTCAGGGTTGCCAGGTTGGGGTTTTACAGCCAGATCTGGGGGTATTTTGCCAGCATTTTGTGGTGAAATTTTCATCTAGTACTTTTATGGAATTTGGAAATTTTTTGGGGGTTGGGGGAATTTCCGAAAATTTAGCGGATTTTTTGGGGGTTTGGGGATTTTAGAAATTTCTTCTTCAGACTAATTATAGAATGTTATTTTTTACCAGAGATGAATCAATGTTCAATGTATTTGTCCAGAAAAATGTAATGCCATCCATCTAGCGACCAAAAATCGAGGTTTTTATGTGCTATATTCTGAAGAACGTTTATGAGGGGCCTTGAAACTCTCAACTTTGGAATTTTTTTGGAACAGTATAAAAAATTAGAAATATTGAGTGGATGCGCTACGCGGCGTTTTATCAAAACGTATATGCTGTTTAGAATCAACGTGAAGTGAAATCAAACTGTGTGAAAACTTGAAACAAAATTTTCGAACATTTCATTCGTAATTCTGTAGTTTTCTCGGTGTACCTGGTCTGATAAAAATTGAGTGATTTGCAGCAGAATTACCATTCACAATTTTAGTGTATGTGTGGTAAATTTCATTCTTTCTGTTTCTCACTATATCTAATGGTGCAATGTGAAATTCAGCTTCTGGCAGCTCTGAAAGTACATTTTAAATCTGGGGGATTTTTACAAATTTTGGGGGTTTCAGGGAGAATTTTTTCTTTGATTTAGGGATTTTTTGTCTGTAGACCTGGCAACACTGCCCATACTGACCTATCGACAATGACCACGCATAATAAAGTACTCACGCATGTCATCCCAAACGCAGCTCTTCACGGGCCGGCACAATTAGAAATGAACCTTTCCTACGTACGTACGTAGGTTTTGTTTTTAGGCAACGACCGTAAATTCAAGGACTTGCTGCTGCCGTGGACGCCAGTGAGAGCTCACGAAACCATCCCGCCGAAAGTGACCATCAAAGACTAACGAACGTTCTTAGCGTTTAGTGTTTGTATTTTTGTCTTACTGTCTTAGTTAGTATTTCTATTTCTATCAGTGCGTAGTGAGTGATCTGCCAAAATGGCTGCCGTTGACGAGAAAAGAGCCAAAATGTTGGCTCGACTCGAGGCTCGGCACAACCCTCCAGCCAGTAAGCCATCTGAGGCGGTCGGCAGTTTGAAAAGTCAATCGGCTGAGGTCGAGGCGTTCAACGGTGTATTTCTCGAGCACAGACTTAACATTGAGCGCTTGCTGGAGAGCGCTAAGGCCGTCGACGCCGCCTCACTGGAGTGCCATCTGGAGGCAGTTGCCAGCGAGTTGTCGCTGATTCAGAAGCGCCTCACGGAGTCGCAAGTCTTGCTGCCGGCGTTTGTGACGCGTCGAGCTCAGGAAGAGGTGCAGCAATTGCAGCAGAGATTCCACCAGCTGCAGCAACAACTGCGACCTAAGAAGTCGTTCGCTTTCCGGCGCCGTCAAAAAGAAGCGCCACCGTCAGTGGTGGCTGATCGGCAGCCACTGCCGGCCGCCGTCTCGTCCAGCATTATCGATCAGTTCGATCTAAAGCAGGTTTCCGGCGTCCAACGTACTCTCGACAACTGCCGCGGTCAAGACGTGTCGTTGAGCGAGTTGGACGCGTGTCGTGTGACAGTGGCCGACTGCGCCAGTACGGTGCACTTGACCAAGCTTCATCGGTGCACTGTGATTTGTGCGCCGGTGGCCACCTCTGTCTTTGTGGAGGGCTGCACCGACTGTACGCTGGTGGTTGCATGCCAGCAGCTGCGTATGCATTGCAGTCGCCGGTGCAATCTGTACGTGCACGTGACGAGCAGAGCAGTAATAGAAGACTGCCAAGCGATCGCAATGGCGCCCTACCTGTCGCAGATGGCAAACGCCGCCGAGTCTCTGAGTGAACGCTTTGATACGGCAAGATTAGATATGAACACAAATAATTGGCACAAAGTAGAGGACTTCAACTGGCTCTCCAGCGACAAGCCTTCCCCTAACTGGTTTATTATGAACGAGGATGATAGGAAAACCTTTACGCTTGATTGAAATATACTTTTCTTTTCGTCAGCTGATTATAAATAAATACGCACCCAGTACTTTTCTCTGCAAACAGTCGGCTGTAAACTTTCAAATTAATACTTGTCGGTTTGCAGTTGTGCCATGTGTGCTTTTATCTACGAGCTACGACTGTCGTGTATATTCTACGTAGAGATCTCGTTCATATTCAAAAGATTGAGTTCTGATACAGTCGTGTCGTTGATCTGAATATCCGCCATACGGACTTGATGTGGCCGGGTTCCTATTATCCCCATGTCTCATTAAACCGGGCGACATTTTGCGATAATCTGGATTTCGTTGATTGAGACAAAATCTTAGCGTAGCTCCTCATTATTCAGATGTGAATTCGAATTGTTGGGTCTTTTTGTTAACTCGCAGTAACATCTTTTCACCGGCGTTTGCGAAGGAATAGGAGCAGTCAGTCGGGAAAACCGTAAGTGGCTTACGGTTTCAGCCTCATGGGGTCAGTAATGCATGGCTAGGGAAACACTGTCATACATTGTTCTGCGAGCCGGGGCGTTCTACTGACACACGGGTTGATCGCGAACGTGGGCGTCACCTAAACTCTGGATTTCAAGTTCCTCTGTCTACGTCTGAGCTTGAATCTTTCGGATTTTGTATTTTCAAGTAACCCCGCTCGCGGAAGAATGTCTCGTTTAACATTAAAGACCTGAAGCCTGCGAAATCTAAAGTCTGCCCCCTTTTTTCTATGAAATAACCTGACCCTTAGATCCATTCAACCTACGCCTGTAGCCGGTAAGCACGTGTTCGTGTCAATCAGCTCCTCTGTTCGCGGTATAACCGGTTTACGCTAACTGTGCCTTATTTTTTCCCAGCCAGATCAAATCTCGCACTAAAATGGAAGAAGCCTCAGGGGCCGTCCATAAATTTCGAAATTCAGTCAGGGAAGGGGGCACGGATGCCTACCATACAAAAATCGTACTAGTACCAAAATCAATCTTTGAACTTAGTATACCATACCATATCAAAATCAAACGCCTTTACCAGATAATTTTAGTACCAGAATTATGATTTTGGTAAGGCTTTTCATTTTAGTACTAGCTTGTTGGCTATATTTTTAACACTTTTCAAATGCGTCAAAATACAGGGTGTGCCAAAAAAAAACAACCCAGCAGATTTTTTGCTGTAGCAGCCGCAAATCTCAACCGATTTGAATGAATCCTTTTTTAAATGAAAGATAAATAAATGCTTAAAAGACTGATGTAACGTTTATCAAGATAGCCGGCTTAGTTCCTGAGATATTTGCCCTCAAATTCAAAACAGAGATTCTGGCAGTGAACAAGAGTGATAAAGAACTACCCAGCAGATTTTTTACTTTTGCAACCATGAATCTCAACGGATTTGAATGAACGCTTTTTTTAATGAAAGATTGATAAATTCTTCAAAGATTGGTGCAATTTTTATTGAGATTCACAGTTTAGATCTTGAGATATTTGCCTTCTAAGTCGAAACAGATTTTGGCAAAGAACAAGAGCGATTCCGTTGCATTTCATAATAAAGCAGATTCCTACTACTGGAACTAATGATACTTTAGTGTTAAAGTAAACCGAGTTTCTGTGTCACCAGTAAAGCCTCCAATAGCCCTTAGCAGTAGCAGGAATCCGTTTTATTACGAAGTGCAGAATAATACAAAAATCCCTCTTGTTCACTGCCAAAATCAATGTTTTGACTTTGAGGACAAATATCTCAGGAACTAAGCAGGCTATCTTAATAAACGTTACATCAATCTTTCAAGAATTTATTTATCTTTCATCTAAAAAAGGGTTCATTCAAATCGGTTGAGATTTGCGGTTGGTACAGCAAAAAATCTGCTGGGTTGTTTTTTTTTGGCACACCCTGTATATTCGCAATCCTTTCTGCATGTTTTGATTAGAAAAACTCAAGGAAGGTGGATTCAGCATAATTTCCAAAGGCTTCTATGACATTATCACAGCAAACTACCACACTTGACCAAATTCATACCAAACAAATTGAAACTGAATTAGCTATACCATACCATATCAAATTCAAAGTTTGAATTTGGTAGGTATCTCTGGGGTGGGGTAGGTGCAAAAACTTCGCCGAGCTTCGGATGGGGTGGGGGTACAAGCCGAAAGTTTCGAAACTCTACTACAATTTTTTATCGAATTTTTAGTGGCATACAATAGAAACTGTCGTATTTGGGTTACTGTAACTTTAATTTTCTTGCAACAGAATGATGAAGTATTGAATCAAGCAAGCAGACAATAGCGTTTCAATATGTCTAGCTTAAGTAAACGGAAGTCGATCTATATGGGAACAAATGGAAGAAAAATCTTGAGTAGGGAAAACTTCAAAGCTTTTCTGGGGGTAAACTGCTAAATTTCGCAGAACTTCTTAAGAGGTGAGGGTAAAAATATTGCAGTTTAGTTTCGAAGTTTTTGCACGGCCCCTTACATGTACGTATGTCACAGAAACAGTAAGTTCAGAGTGCCAGTTGGCACTTAATACTGTAGGAATGTTAGAGTGAACCGTGCTTGCACGGTTGCGGCACCCTAACCTATATGTCACCCAGCAGAGCACCACCGCTTACCAATGACAAGCGATCTTGCCGGCAGTGTTCTAATAGCCCCGACAGGAAAGAAGAATAGGCTTGTGTTTGAGAGTTTATTTAAAGTTTTGAGCATCAGGTATTCGCACAACGACAGGAAGCTATGGCACAATCACACAAAGGTTTGTTACATGAACTGCACATATTGCTTTTGGCGCTGGATGGACACCAGTTGAGATGGCTCAGAAATGCATGTACTATAGCTGCAGTGCGTGCATTTGAGTCAGCGAATGCCGGGCTTCACGAAACACGGACGCACAAATAATACGTTAGAGGGACGGCACGACTGTTTAGATGGACAGGAGTATTCCTACAATTCAGTCAGCCACAACAACACGCGAGTAATGTACATGACGCACACTGACTGTGCACAAATGCCGGTCATGTCACAGACAACCTGGATAAAGCAAAAAATATACCGACGTTGCTTCCCTCTAATAGGCACCGAGATTCAAAAACCGACCGTTAACTGGGCAATTCTAACTAATGAGGCTGAAAAAAGCCCTCTTATCATTGGTCTGGCTTGGGGTTACTGTAGAAAATATCGACCAACGCTAAACCATGCTTGGCAAGTCTTAGAGCCAGAACTGCTCAATTCAACAAGTACACTAAAATAGCACATGAATGTTATGGAGAGTTATGGACCAAATGTCAAAAATGATCACTAGGACTCTTACGCCCACGGAAAAGTGTAGGGAACAAGACAACAGAAAATTCGATGAATCGTTTGGCGAAAAAATTCTCAAATCCACCCCAGAAAGCCACCTTTTAGTAGAGTAGCAGCGTCGGTACAAAGATATTGGGCTAGACCTGCTGTTCAACTGTCATGTTTTCATTAAATGGAATCGAATAGTTGTTTTAAAGCAGCACCGTACATAAAAATATCTGCCTCCTCATAAGTTATCGCTGTGAGTAGATGCCAAGAACAATAACAAGGACAAGAGACTAGTTCTCTGAACGGTGCCCAGACACATCAGAGAACGGCTCTCAATGCTTCCATTGCTGGCTGAGTGATATGGAGTGACTACGAATCACCTACCGGCCGAGGGCGCAGTAGCGGAAGGGGTGGAGACGGCCGGAACGGCGTTGGTGGTCTTGGTGGCCAGGTTTTCCTCGCCCGAATCGGTGTCTTCGTCGAAGTCGTCCATGCTCTGGCCCGTGGAGTCGGGGGGCGCCGAGCCGAGTCCAGTGGCTCCGGGAGCCACCTGCTCGCCGTCGGGACTGTCCAACTTGGATTCCTTCTTCCATTTCATGCGTCGGTTCTGGAACCATATCTTGATCTGTCGTTCTGTGAGATTGAGCGCCTGTGAGATCTCCTGTCTGCGCTTGCGCGTCAGGTAGCGGTTGAAGTGGAACTCTTTCTCGAGTTCCAGAGTCTGGTGCCTGGTGTAGGTTTGCCGGGTGCGTTTGGTTTCCCCGTTCTTTCCTAAAACATATACTATAAATTCAGGTTTGCTCTTTCGGACCCGCTCCCCTGACAAGTCGTGGCTGGTGGCTTGGATTTGCGCTCGTCAATAACCGTTTAACCGCGCGCGAGTCGGGTTTTTGCGGTGCCGACAAATTCAGTCTGATTTAAATGGCAGTGTGCAGTGACTGTAGCAATGCTACCGTATGGAAGGCGGCTTCACCACCTCAAAGGGGTGACACATGGGCCTTAATGCTGGCAGGGGAAGTGCGATCGATCACCACTGGCTGCTAACAAGTCGCGAGCACGACATGATGGCACTAATTTTAATTGCGTACAGTAGTGCTGTCGTGTGTGTGCCAGTCAGTCAGTCAACGCCTTGTAGTAACGTGCGAGTCCGCAGGCGGTGGGGCGGCCCGTTGGCGCGCGGCGGCGTCTTTGATGTTGTGGCGTGCAGAAAACTCGAATGATTGGTAACAAATTTCGGCCGCGCCGAATTCCGAACGGCGCGGCAAGAAATGCTGGCGAGTTAAATGCGGTAATATTTCTCGAATGAAGTCGGGGGGATTTAAATTGTGCCCCGCCAATACAAACAGGCGGCAGAGAACAAAGCGCGCGGGCGATTTATGAATGGACGGCTGTCGGGCCCCGGTGCAACGCTCAAAGGCTGACAGATGTGGGCAGAGCCTTCCACAGACAGCAAGTTGCTGCTAGCCTCTACATACAAGTGACTACAAATCACCTGAACCCTTTTTGTCCGTTAGCGCCCCACCTCGTCACACAGTCGGCCCATCGCTCAACACCGCACACTTGCACTTCGATCGACGCATATTTCACGCCAATTCGAGAACTCCCCCAATTACTGTAATTTCGGCCGATTGCATGTCATCGCAGATTAAATACCGTAACCTCCACATGCATGCGAGGGAGCGTGTTTACGAGCAGAAACTGCCCCTGCAGGTAGACGAGTAACTGATCGTGCCACACCGGTGGCACTTGGCGTCGTCCATCTTACAACACCGCCACTACTAAAGTGTTATGAAAACGTGTCAACCGGCCCTTTGACTGTGCCGCAGTCAGGTGATGCCGCAGAATGATGGCGCAGCACCATAAAATAGTGCGGTGGCTCCGGCACCTAGCAGCAGACGAGACGAGCTAAGTGAGAGTGTAAATTAGAGCCCTCGTTTCACATGAATACATGGCTCAACGACAACAAATGACACACAGTCATTAGTAGACACGGATGCCTAGTTGATGGATGCAGCCCTTTGCCATCTGCAGCTACCGTAATGCTTCCGCGTCATTTTCATGCACAACTCTCCAATTAGGTTTCCCTGGAAACGGCACTTTCGGCCGACAGATGGAAACCTCTGGCGTAACATGTGAACGGACGAACAGAAACAAAACGCAACTGATTTGAATACCAAATTGCACTCGATTGCATACACTCCAACTTCTCACGCCCGCGCCTTTGACAGAGAATTTATGCCGACGCACGACTGCGTAGCAGGAACAATGGCTCGCACACATTGTCTCGCTCCCAACACGCCACGCTCGTAAATCTAGCCGGCTTCCCTGAGAATTACCAGAAATGCCTCCCCAAAACCTGCCACTGCAGTATGAGAGTTTGCATTGCATCTGGCTAATAATCGACAGTATAAGTGATTAGACCATTATTCAAATAAGGTTCTAATCAAAATGGCGCCACCGTCACAAGGATTACATTACAGAATTGCCTAAGCTCAATTAATCACAAAAAATATCGGGTTTAGTGGTGCTAGGCATCGAAGGATTATAAGCAATGATTGTCAATACGATTTCGAGTTCAACACGAATAGAACCTTTAGAAGATACAAGCAGCACATTTCAGCAGAGCACAAAGTTTTGTCTAAGTCACAAATATTTTGGACATAATGTTTTGGATAGCAGCAATCAGTGGCGTCAGGATTTTGAATTACAAATTTTTGAAGAAGCCAGGTTGGACAAAATTCTCATTCAAAAACACAACTAAAGGGTGCTTTCAGGGTTACATTCACGTTTTTAGTGATTATCCTATTCGTTTTTCTCATTTTGCCAAATTTTTGTCACCTCAGGCGGAATGTCCTCGCTACGATGTTACCAAAAATTCAACGACTTATGCAAAACTCTAAAGCCATGCAGTATGTGTTAAAAAGAGAGACCATGTTTAGATGAGGAGAAAACTTTGAGAACCTGAAAAAAATCAGTCTGTTAATGGTTTAACTAATAAATTAACAGATCGCTTTACGAATCGTTGCCTGTCTGTTTGCAGTCCTCGATGGGTGTACAGACCAAAATTAAACTGCCTCGAGCACCATAAAGCATCAAGTTTACAGACCAATATTAAACTGCACAGAGCACCATAAAGCATCAAGTTGGACTACCCAAATTTTGAACAGAGCTGCACTAAAATTATGCTGCGAGTGTCAGAGTAAAGTTGTACCTGGAACACTAATGCGCACAAACACTGCACACGTAGATCGAAACTTCGGTATCCCTAACTACCAATGAAAGAATTTAGATAAAGAAATCAGAATGTTTATGGTAGTCTGTATGCAGATTTTGCTTTTTGCGAATAAACTGGCGATAAATTTATGGGTGTTGGTTCACCACCAAGCAAATGCGCATTGGTGAATCAGAAAGAAAGCAGAACTGGTCTACGAATAGCAGACTACGATAACGCACGTTGACAGCCGAAAACTTCAAGAACTGAGCGGTATATCCGTGAAAGCACTTTTCCTTTTTAGATGCTAGCAAACAGTAATAATAGCTTAAGAGAGAAAGCAAAAAGATTTACTCAAAGTTATTAATGTATGCTAAACCAATATCCATCCAAATCCAATGCTACTAAGTTGGGTGGGGTACATAAAGTTTGCGACTAGGATTATAAGCCGTTCAGTCATAGCTCTGACTGAATAGACACAGAATGAAGCTGTAATAGATTTTCAACAATAACCCTTTCTGATTCAGTTCAGAAAGAATGGAGCCTGTCGTCAGAGCAGTTGCGCACCCAATGGTGTACACCCCATTTCCGGCGGAGGTAGGAAATAGGCCAAAATTTAAAAATGATGTGTAATAAAACTGTGAATTTTTTTAAACCTAAACGTTCAAAATTTTCTGGCCCTAGTGTAGGAGGGCTCTTACCAAATTTTAGACAACTATAGAAAATTTTGGATGGGTAGATCCACCGGGGCAGAAGATATATCTTCCTGTTTGCAATTCACACTGTCTAAAGGAGACAACTTTGGCCGCGTCTGAAAATGCTGGGAAATGTGCTCGTTGGGGGTGCAATAAAATCCACACAGTCCGTGCTGAGGTCAGAAACAAGGCCACTTAATGACGTCCAGTTCCAAGGGTGCCAAGCTGAGACTGGCGTTTCTGTAGTCACTCTGAGAACATAAGATTTGCCTGATAATAGAGTTCACAAAGCAAAGCATCAGCTTGTCAAGCTGTTGCTAAATCTCAGTAGGCTTTGGAACATGATGATGAATCGGATAACAATAAACGGCCAACTGAGAACTGGAATCAGAGGGAAAGTGCGTCCAACAGCTTTCGATAGTCAGTCGAACCTGGAGGGCGGCATGTTTGGAAACGGGGCGCTGGATTAAAGTTTGACCGAAAATGAATTTACTTTTTACCAGAAAATTGGTGCGGCGACCTTGAATGTGTACGTGTCTGCTTCGAGCAGAGCAGAACGGACAGTCCCCATCTGTCCCGCATGAAGCGAGGAGCAGAATAATTTATAACTGTACGGTATGTGGGTGCTGACAGTATAGCGTAGGACCTAGCAGTGGTAGGAATTGGAGTTTTAAGAGGAATGTGGGGCAGACAGTCGATCATTAAATGTAGTATTATTGTGCGTAGGGAGGCACAGCTGCAGAAATGCGAATGACCTCACAGAGCGCGGCGTCTTTGATATAGGATATTGGATAGAGTGTGAGAGACGGAGAAAGACAGAGGCGGTGCGACAGTTTGTATTAATTTGTTAAAGAGCCGCTTTGTGGTGGTGGTGATGACAGACGACTGTAGCAGGCTTGTGCGGAAATGTATCTATTTCCTCGTGGCGGGCCTCCAAATGGTTCTAATCTATCTGTCAGTGCACGCCACTCGAGCACGCCATCCAGAGATCGGCGGTCGCAACATGGCACAGAGAACCAAATTGAAACGGAAATCGCGGCTCGGCATCGATCGCCAATTTATAAGCGCGTCTCTGAAGATGCCGCAACGGCAAGTACTGATAAGTGGCATAGCATTATCAGTTGATGTACAGTAGAGAGCTCACCGTGAAATCGCATCCAAGCGTAGAAGGGAGCCGAATTCTTCGAGTCGTGGGCGGTGGTGGCGTTGTGGGAGAGGTGCGTGGCACCGGCAGCGCACGGATAGGGTTGCTGGCCCCCGAACGGGTCGGAAGTGGAACCGCTGGCAGCAGCAAACCAGTCCGGCAATTGGGAAGGCATCATGGCCTTCATGTAATTGGGGTTGTACAAAAAGTTCGATGTCTGGGGGTCGTAATGAGTGGCGTAAGAGGACGCCGTGGTAGCCGGGTTCTTGACCACATTGGCGCGGTGATAGAGGGAGGCTACAGCCGATGATTCGGGAAGGTTGACGCAAGAGGCGGCAGCAGCAGCGTTGAAACCCGTCGCACACCAATAGTTGCCGGCCGCCGTGGCGCTGTCGTCGTTATGGCTTGTAGACCAATTAGGATACATTACATGCACTCTTTAAAATACTTTTAGTGCCACTAGGACTATAAAATTCGCGGATTATTGCTAATGAACCAGGGGCAATCCGTAAACCTCTATGGCCGCGGCCCGGCCGTCGGCATCATCAAACGACGTCACGTGAATCCCGACAGCCAATCAGCGGCGAGCGGCGCCCATCTGCAGCTCTTTTATGGTGCCGCTCTGGCCATAAAACAAGTCGTAAATTTTTATTCATAGCTGCTGGGCTCCGCGTTCAACTGGCCATTAAGCCATATTCGAAAACATAATTTACGACGAACTGTGAGGATGCCTTTGTGATACAACAGTGTCACGTTACAGAAGCCACATGTGCTGCTAAACGCGGCCTCCTCCACCTCCCACCCACCCACACTACCGTACCCACTCTCCACTGACCACCGGTCGACAACACTCTCGGCGTCCTTTGTGCACAAGAATTATTAGCTTGTCTGCGCCATGACACGCCAATTTACAGCCTCCACCAAAGCCATCTTGCCAGCCGCCAGGACCCAAGGGGCCTATTATGCCCTGACCCAACACACTAACGGGTTTCCCAATCACAAACACCTCTCCACTCCACTACCGATACTAAAATTTTATTACTTAGTCAGGCGTGCATTTATGGCTCAATAAACCAGCGCTCACTCGCATCAAATGTGGGAAAGTCTTTTCAGCGTTGATTTATTAGGGAAACCAATTCTGACTAACCACCAAAACCTTATACTTTTTACCATCTTTTGGTTTCCGACACTGTCACTCCTTAGATCTACTTCGGACGACCAATTTCACTGTGCCACTCCTTTTTGTTCGTTAGAACAGCTTTAAAACCTCACATTCTTGTCAATAATTCGAGTTAGTACTGAACTTGGAATGAAGGTACCTAGACGTAAACGAGAAATGTATACATAGTTTGTTCTCCAGTTATGGATTCAACCACCGCAACAGTTACAGTGATTCTACAGAAATCCATCTTGAGAATTATACTGCTGACTCAGTCAATCACAAAAGAGTACCGCAACGATTGAGTATTTCAATTTCTACAGCTAAAGAATGTTTTTGATCAAAATATTGGTAATAAATAGCCTTCTGTTATGTAGACTTACTGACGAAACTGAATCTCTAATGTATGTATGCATGTAGCTCAAGGTACTCTTTGTGGTAAAAGGTGGAATCCCATTTATTTCTTACATTTCAATCTTGACTTTGCGATGCAGCTTGAAGCTTCGCTTTGTGCAATCGCAGAGTTTCTACAGTAGTATTAGAACTGAAGCTTCAAAATGAGAAATTATCTGTACATTCTACTTGTTCAATCTTGTTCAATTGCAGCTACCGCATTGTGCAGTTTGCCGACCTTCGCTAAAACAGGGCAGTTGTACTCGGCAGAATTATACGTACTGTACGTAATGAAACCATTAGCAATTGTATTCAAATCGGTAAATTTACTTTCCGTTCTGGTTGCGTGGCAAATGTGGCTTTTCGTAGGTATTGTGAGCGGTTGTGTACATGGCAGTTTGTGAGCTGGCACGGTCCCCGCCCACTAACGAACACAGAGTACAGGCGAGACGTGTGAAGATTGGACAGAGCAGGCGTGTATGTTTTGCAGGTACAACAGATGTGAATAATGTGCATTAAGGAGAATGTACATGTCAGGTGAAAGAAATGCTGGGACCACAAGCAGAAAGTTGCGATGGCCTAAATTACAAGCTCGATGGAACGTGAGAGAGTTGGTCAAGGCAAGTGAATTCGAACGAGTTTCTAATTTCCCCGAGGTCTATGGTATCTGCGCGAGTTAATCAGGTGTGAGTGCCTTTTGAGCAGCTAATAAGCGATTGAAGAGAAGATAATTTTGGCGCGGTTTGTAGCCTAATAATAGCTCAAAGAGACCGCTGGCAGCTTGGTCCAGCCACATTAGCCGGCCGTAATGGCGGCAAAGTGGCGTTAATTTCTATTTTACCTGCGAACGCACAGTACTCCGGCAGAGGGCTGCTAGGATCAGCGCAGAACGCGCCGAGGCACGTGATTTATCGTCGTGGCCGCTATTGGCAAACAGGTTCAGGGAGCGCGCTTTGATCTTGCCGCCAGCCGTGCGTCCGGCCAACGCCAGCCGCAGCAAATCGCCACACCTCGACTCGACCCACCGACCCGACCGTCACGGCACCAAGTACGTTGCTACCGGCCTATAAATCTTATTTACGAGGCGCTTCGCTCCGTCCCACAATAACTCTCCTGATAGTATTTTTATGACAAACAATTTTGTTGCGACTTTATGCTCCATAAAAGCCATTAATGTGCGTCCGGGGACCGGGCTGGCCATTCGCTGACGCCTCTTTCGAGGTCAACCATGAACCATAGCTCGTCACCCTTAGTGACAGTCGTTTGTCAAAGATATTTGCCAGTTACGATCTCTTCTAACTGGATTCCAGGTAATTATTGGCGCTTTTAATTACCGTCGTAAACGGACTTTATGGCGCAATCGGACGCCAGAGTTTGTTTAAACGCCAACCGGGATCACGGGTGCATCTGTTGCGGCCCAGGGGCCATTTCAGGTCGTTTGCATGATCATTGATGGCCGCTTAGCCTATAGCCGCTGCCTTCAAATTGCTCCTACTCTGATGCGCAATTCATGTGCAACTCTGTCCATTGCCGTTGCGATGGAAGCCGCTCAGAGGGGACCCGCTGCTCTGGCACTTT
>JASANB010001562.1:0-45555 GCA_030248155.1 Sabatieria punctata
TAACACCGTCTATGGTACCGGTACCTAGGCTAGTGGAACCATATCCCTTACTAGCGGAAGCTGCTCCATTTGGAGTAGTAGCCGACATAGAATCACGCTTTGCGTGCGGCTGTTTGTTAGCCATAAATGTGATTGGAAAATGAAAATGCAAAAAAGTGATTGGCCAGTCACATGTCAATCACGCTTTTTGTCAGACAATGCACAGTGCTGCATACAACGCGTGATTGGCCAGTGACAGTAAATCACGCATTTTTGAAAATTTCAGTGAATGCAAAAACATTCACTGCGTGATTACCATTTTTTAGCCACGCATAGCATGTCCCTATGGCCAGGCACGTCAAAAAATTTCTGCGTCTGAGAGATATATTTTCCCACGATATACATATATACCCACGTTCGACCACTGTGGTGGCACCATATATGGTACCCCTTTTGTACCAGAACCAGTCCCATATATGGTGCCACTCCAATTTAACCAATATGGTCATTTGCAAAGGTTATTGAGACACCCGATAGTTTTTGCAGACTTTCCTCTTATTCTACCTTTTACATATCTATTGTTTGCAGTGTTTCCGTGCAACACACGTAAACGTTTAAGACGTTGCAACACAGCCATGCTTGCCCAGGTCACCACTTCTCTTAGTTCTAAGTAAGTACATGTACGGTTGCGGCACAAAAGATTGCATTAGCCCTACCCTAACTAGGAAGCGGAAACAGCTTCAAGCTAATGTAATAGCTAAGCAGCTATACGCAAGATGGCAACTCAGGTGATGTTGGCATCGCTGCTGCTTTCTCTCTACGCTACCGGTTTCTGCTTGCAAGTGAACTATTTTATTTTTCAATTCACTCCTCTTCCTCTGTTGGTTGGGGAGATCACTACCATTGTAACGTTTTAACAAAAATCACTAAATGTGGTATCAAAGGACTGCCATCGACCTCTTGATTATTATTTTACACATCAGCTTCTAGTTACTGAATGCTATGTTCAGCTCTACCACAGATAACGCGTTTTCGGCCTGTGGTCAAATCCTGTAAACGAATCGCACCTAAATTGTAAACGTTTAAAAAAATGATCGAATAAGGTACAGAACAACTGCATTTGATTTCTAGATTATTACTTCATGCATCAGCGCACCAACAGCTAATTACTGCATGCTACATCTGATTACTTGCTCTCATCGATTCGTCTTATTTAATCAATTAACGGCCGATTTCCCCTGGGTCTCGAATTAGAAAACTTCTATATATATAAATTCATGTGCAAAAATATACATGAGTGCGCAAGTCCAGATAGGTTGACATCTGCCCTAGCACAGCTAGAATGTTTGTTGTCCGAACCCCAGGATTACGGACCTTTTCTACTTACGAATAGAAAGTAACTTTTCTTCTAGGTTATATTTTGAATGATATCTATCAATTTTTGCATTTTAGTGAAACACCTAGATGCATATTTCTACACATTAACAAATCGTTGAACAACAAATTAAAGAAGTTGAAAAAAAAATGAAAAATGCACAGTTGCGACAAACAACGAAATCAGTGGTAGCATTCGAATCCATTGCGTGCGCATGAACATATGGGTAGATATGACAATTTCCTATCGATTAGGCACAAATATAAGAAGATTAGACCAAACCGCAGGATTAATGGCCTTTTAAACGAAAAATAAGCCAAAAATTATCTACACTCGGAATACTAATCTGCGCAAGTTGTGATCTCCCAGTCTCTATTATTGCTAACTAAATCTTAACTACTTTCAGATTATCACAATGCTGGCAATCTACAAGCTCACAGAATGGCGCCTGAACCCAGGCCTCACCCGATCCTAAGTTTAGTTGGCTCAGATACATTAGCATGTATTGGGAGTTGTTTTGGTACTGTAGAACATTTCCTGTCCACAGAACTTTTCTCGAATTCAGCCTATTTCTGGGGCGCTAGGCAACTTTGCCTTTGTTTGTCTTATCATGATAGTGCCGGTTTACAACCGGTTTGTGTTCGTGGTTTTTAAACAGGATTTGAAGCGTTTCTCTGACGGGTTCTGAACGCAACAGAATGAAGATAGAATTGCAAATCAGTGATCTCTGCTCTCTTCAACTGTTCCGTCTAGTGCGACTGGACTTTTTATCTTTTCTGTCTCGAGAAGAAGCATGATCACTACCGTAGTATCTGCTTATACCTATGCTGTCGGCCTGTAAACGCTTTTATATACGCATGGGCAGAAATAAAATAGAAATGTGCACCTGTTTCCTGGACAAAAGGTCGGTATCAATCAGCATTTCCAGATGAGCTCCATGTATGGCGGCTGCTTTTATGTCCACCATTTCGGTTCGCAGTTTTTCAGCCTCGACAAAATTCTTCTCTGCCATTGCATCTACATATGGGTCTTCTAGGGCGCTAATTTCTCTTTCTCCCTTAAACCATACTATGTGTACACAAATTTCCAACAGTCCTGCTTGTTAGTGCAAAATTTAACTTTTTTACCTTTTGCATTCTACGCAAAGCCTGCTCGCACATTTTAGCTTCCACCACGCGTTCTTTGTTTGCAGCTTCTTCGTGTTTGCGCAGAACCAGAGCTCTGAGCCCTTTCAACTGCTTGATCAGGGGATCCACCACCTCCATTGCGTATCCGTCTCGCTCGGCTTTGGTCAGTCGAACTCTACACAGTGCGCCAAAAATCGCAGCAGAATTTTTACTTTTGCAACCGTAAATTTCAACTTTGTGATTTAAAGGCAAATCAATTCTTGAAAGATTGTTGAATTTTATATTTAGATACTCTGCTTGGTTGCTGAGATATTTGCCCTCAAAGTCAAAACAGAAGTTTTGGCAATGAACAAAACCGATTTTTATTATTCCGTTGCGCTTCATAGTTAAACAGATTCCTACTGCTGAGGGCTAACGCAATACACTCAAATACTCACCAGTAAAGTGTCATTTTTCGTATATTATATTTTTCGTCTATTTTTCGTAATGTTCCTGTATATTTTTGGTAATGTTCTTACAAAAGTATAGATACGTGGTTTGGGGCGAATAAATAAATAAATTAACCCTTCAGCAGTAAGAATCTGTTTTGTTCTCATGTGCAACTTTGTATAAGAATTTCACAAATTTTTAAATAATTTATCTATCTTTTATTCGAAATGATTCATTCAAATCGGTAGTGATTTACAGTCGCGACAGACAGCAAAAACCTGCTAAGTTGTTTTCTGTCACACCTGTGCGTAAACAAGAGGCGTCTAAGCATTTTAGTACGGTACCTGTCTCTCGACTGGGGCGACTGATCGGATGCACTGTTTGAACTATCCGAACGTCGGTTGGCTTCATTCTCTTCAGAAGACTCCATTTCCTCTTCGCATTCTCTTTTTATACGTTCGCATACCTCTCGAATATACTGGTAGTCTTGGTGCATTATTTTATTTTGGCTACAGCCGCTAAGCGCACACCAATCGACCACCTTTGTCTTTTCTAAGTTAAATCTAGAAAAATCAATGTCTTCCTGCCTAGACTTCAGTCATCCCTATCGATTTTCACAGGCTTGTTGGTCTAAAACAACAACAACAAGTTTTTCCTTTGGGCAAATTTGACCCCCAGACTACCTTCTCTCTGCTGTTGAACTGCGAAAACAAAAGGGGACCAAGGCTTCAGGGGAACGAATCGACCCGATCCTTTCTCAACAGTTAACTCTCCATTCTCAAAGACCACCTTGCCGTTGCAAATCGTCACAACCGGTACTCCGTGACAAGTCAACCCTTCAAATATGTTGAAGTCCACTGCTTGATGGTGTGTATCAACACTGATGGTCCGAGTAGCAGACGGGTCCCAGACTACCAGGTCAGCGTCCGACCCTACTGCTATGCGGCCCTGAAGCCACTTTGCCAGCTAAGAACCCTATCGAGTAACCAGATTCGTACCTTTCGGGGGTAGATATTGAAGATTTTGGCGG
Source organism: Sabatieria punctata (assembly GCA_030248155.1). Classification (NCBI taxonomy): domain Eukaryota; kingdom Metazoa; phylum Nematoda; class Chromadorea; order Araeolaimida; family Comesomatidae; genus Sabatieria; species Sabatieria punctata. The sequence goes on from JASANB010001562.1 coordinate 3,941, forward strand.
CAGTCGAGCTGGTGATGGCCACGAAACGTGTGGCGTCCATTTTGCCGGACTGAACGCATTTCTCCCAAACCACTGACATCCGGTCCTCAACGCCGTTTATACCGTTAGGAATTTTGGTGAAATCATGCTTCCCCATCGCCTTCTGAGCGCCGCTGAAGGTGCAGTTGTCGCTTCCTGTCAACTGCATGCCATTGCTGAAAATTATCTGATGATGATTTATGTAATATTTGTTTGCTCGGTCGGGTCGGGTCTCGGTCAAGAGGTCGAGAGGTCAAACAAAATCAATCAATCACTACCATGCCAGGAGGTCAGCAAAGTATTCAGGAGCGGACAGGTCAGTGCTGAGCGGCGGTGCACAGACGAATCCTGCGGCATGCCGCCAGCATTTGTTGAAGTAGTGCGAGCCATTGGCCCCCAGACCGGCCGCCAGTGTTTCGCCGATCACATTGCAGCCTCGACTGCGGTGCTCTAAGACCGCTCGCGCCGCACCTTTACTGTTCACGTGCACCACATACAACGGCACGTTAGCTTGGTTGGCCAACACGCATGCTCGATAGGTGGCTTCTTCTTCCACCTTTAATTTGAGACAATTCTCAGCTTGTAAACCGGTTTTGCTCTACCTGTTCGGGTCTGGCTTGCCGATGTCCCTCTGGACCGGTAATACCCAAAGCCAGTAATTCTTTTTCTTTCTGAAGTGCAGTTGTATAGGTTGGGCCGGAAACACTGCTATCGTATGCATAAAATATTCCATACATGTAACAGGTCATCCGCCGATGGAGGGAGGGGGGGTTGGGGGGGTCTGGCGCCGGCCGCGGGGGGGGGGTCTGAGCCAAAATTTAGGGGGAGGGGGTGGGCACTAAAAAACGCTCAAAAATCGAGGAAAATCGCAATTTTGGCTAAAAATTGCCAAAAATCGCTAATTTTGGCTGAAATACAGCTAAAAAGTGCTGTTTTGCGGGTGGTCGGTGAAATCGTCTCGGGGGGGGGGTCCCCATCCGGGGGTCTGGCCTAAGTCGGGGGGGGGGCAGACCCCCTGTTACATGTATGATATATTCAAATTAGATATACAACAATGCACACCGGTACGGACAGACAGGTACCTTGAAAATAACTTCCCCATTTTCGGCATGCACTCTGGCCAAGGCACCGATTTGTTTGCAGTGATAGAACGCCTCCAGCATGTCTCCATCCTTGATCATGTTTTCTTCGTAAGCCATGAAGAATTTGAATGCGTTCACCCCTATAGAACTGACAAACAGATACAGTCAAGCTAGAGATGTGCACGGGCGGGCGTGCCGGTTGAGGATTTTGGGATTTTCGATTGGCGGGAGGTCATGGATGCACAAAGCAGACATTTTAGAAATTAAATTAAAATTAAGACAGAAAGTAGAAATGCAGTCAGCCACTACGCCGTGTTTACGGTACTGGCACTATATACTACGTATAAGGTACCGGGCGGTACCTAGGCTAGTGGCACCACCATATTCCAACGCTTAAAACTAATGCAATACGCAGGAGGCTATAAAAAGTGGTAAAGCTGAATGTGATGGTGAGACCTTTATTTTGAACGAGATCAGTCATCTCGTCCCTGACCGTTTCGTTCCAGTAGGTGACGGTAACAGAGAAGGCATAGTCACAGCAGGCTTTCTCTTCTGCCCAGCCCTTCCAACGCTTGAACGTTTCCACCAGAGACACTCCACGAGGAGTTGCAGCGAAATCTATTATCTGAAAGTTGACATTACTGTTGCTAAGTGAATTTATTTGAAATATAAATTAATTATAGTTTACTTACCAAACAATTTACGTACTTGTATTACAGTCAGGTACTTAACGCCGTTTATGGTACCAGTACCATATGCAGTATGCTATGAAATTTTAATGAAGTGGTACTATATAGGCACCGGTACAGTTACCAATTCGAAGGTAGGGTAGGAGTGTAGATATATGGTACCGTACCATATACGGTTCCATCACACTGCGCGAAAGTGGGCGTACCATATATGGTACCACCACTGCCCCCAAACGTGGAGGTACCATATATGGTGCCACAAACCTACATTGTAGTACCATAAAAGGCGTTAAGTGCCTGACTGTATTAGTAAATTTCAAAAAAATATTATTAAAATTTTAGTTATAATTTACTTGCGTAAGGCAGAAATTCACTTTTAATATAATTAAAGTTATAATTTACTTGCCAAATAATTTATTTGTATTAGTAAAATTCTAAAAAATATAATTAAACTTAGTCAGTTTGAAAGAGGAAGAGTAAATTGTCGAGTAACACGGTGTAAGTCTATATAACTATTCTTTCATGCGCTGCAAAAACTGCCAAATAAAGTTTTGTCTCATACCATGGTGGTTCCTCCGGCCAGCGCAGCCCGCGTTCCAGTATAGAAGTCGTCCACGGTGGTTGTTCCCATAAAAGGCAGCTGTAGATGGACATGCGGGTCGATTCCGCCGGGCAGAACCAACTTTCCCGATGCGTCCACTACTCGAGCATTTGGTACTTGTAAATTCTGACCGATTTCTCTAAAATGGCAGTCGTAAAACACTCAGATCTGGTGAAAATTGTATACCTGATCACTCCATCTTCAACGTATATGTCGGCTTCAAACATACGGTCATCGTTAACTATGGTACCGCCGGAAACCAGCAGTTTTGAACTAGACGGCATTTTCTTTTGTCTTCAGTCTAGTGCAGTACTCCCGAGTCTGCGCTGTTTATCTGATTTTCAAGAGATTCTCGTCTCTGATAAAATGTTGGTATCCCCTTGCTTGGCCGGACTCTTTATACTCGAAAAAGCGGAACGCAGGCTAGATTTGGAATTAAGCCCGTGGTTGGGTTGGGTTCAGCCCTAGCATTTCGGCCGAGGGGTGTTAAATTTTCGAATCCTGAGGGCACTGTTATTTTACTAGTGGATTTTTATTTTACTATTTACTAAATTTACTACAAATTCAGCCCGTCAATTTAATTTTTATTTTTGTTTTACTATCAAGCATTTTACTACCATTACTACCGGTCCTATTTTACTAATTTTTGATTTACTAATAATTTCACTAATTTTACTACTATTTTACTACCATTTTACTAGTCATAAAATTGGAATTTGGCATCAATGATGCCAAGATTTAGTGAATAATTGACGCTAATCCAAAGAGTTGCTAAATTTGATCATGCCACGAAGTTCTGCAGAACTTTGGACACAAAGATTGTGTGAAATTTGACTGGCAAAAGTGGATCCACACATGTTTTATTGCAAAATTGATCAAGATAGGGGCAAAAATTCACCAAAAACTAGTATAATGGTAGTAAAATTTCCATTTTACTATTGACGATCTTTGGTAATTTAATTTAATTTTTACTTTACTATTGGCTCTTAATTTTACTTTTTACTACCATTTTACTACTAGTAAAATGCCACTAGTATTACTAATTTTTGTTTTACTATACTATAGTAAAATAACAGTACCTGAGGGGGAGTAGCGGCGGCTGAGGGAATGGCAAGCGAAACGGTCAGACTTTTTTTTACTAAAATCAAGGTTTTAGGCATTTTTCGCTAAAATAAGTTAAAATATGCTATTCTGAGCTCATACGCACCTTATCTAGGCATAGATTTATCATAATTTTCTATACAAAATTATTCCTAAAAATTCCTAAGGGTGGGGTAGCGGTGGCCTGAGGGAGCTCAACCCCCTCAGTTCCCCTTGCCGATGTCGGGTTGGGTTTTCAAAATTACCGAAAATTTTTTTAACCGTCCGATCCAACCGCATGCACGGGCGGACTTTGGCGACGTCCATGGATAGCGAGGATAATTGAACAATATATCTACTACATTATTTAACGGCATGGCGTGGATAAAGACTCTGTTCTTTTTTGTCGGCGATCTCGCCCTATAAAATACGTCACTACACGCCAATAAATAAATGTTTATTAATTTTCGGCAACACACCGAAGTGGGAGAGCTCCAGTTTGAACACAGCCGCACGGCAGCTTAGTGCAAAGAGCTGCGGTTCCTTTCTCCCCGTAATTCCCGAAAACCGAACCGCAGCTAAATTACTCCGAGGTCTGCCCCAAACGGCTATGTAAAACTGAGTGCACTTTTCTTTTTTCGCATCGTTCATTGATTGGTCAGCAAGATTTACTAATTTTGAGCAACCGAAATTAATAAGACACACCGTTGTTGATATAAGGCACAAAGCAAGGCAAGGATGCAGAAGCCATACTAAAATACAAGTGAAGAAATCAGTCAGTTTTCAGGTTTTTCATCTGAAGAAGACAGTTGGGGATAGACCTTTGGTTTTTCCACTTGATTGTCGACGTGATCTGACGGAGGAGCGTACGGAGTTTGCTTCGGCGGTCTGATCAGCACCTACAATACATATGTAGATAAAAAGTAGTTTTATACTAAGAACAAGCATTTTCGATTTTAAAACTTCATACAGTGTCTTTAAACTACTGCTTAGATTTGTACTGTAGCTACCGTTGTTTGGTATTGGTTTTTCCCGTCCGAATGTGTGTGTACGTGTATGTATGTTAATTTGTGTACACACATTCAACAAAACAATCTGTACTTTGGTGTATATTTGTGTATGTGCATTGTACTGAAAATGCAAATTTTTCGTAGGTTTTGAGCCACATATGCTAGAATAATTAAGATGAATTTTGCGAGAAAGTCAGCTTTGGTGCCGAAGAGAGGGGGCAAGCAGGGCCATCTCACGGATCTGGCTGATATTTATATCTATTAAAATAGAGCACAGTCGAAGACCAACGGTGCATGCCCGGCCACCAGCAACCCCCTGGAACCGGAGCTACACCCCCTCAAAGTTGGGTCGGCAGCAATTTTCGGTGTCATATTAATAGCTTTGACACACTCCATTCAAACGATCACCCATCATTTGTTTCTTAAGCTAGGATCCCGACTCGCATATGGTTTTGTAGCTGGTCCAATGGCCTTTTATTTTCTGGTACTCCGGTTTCCAGATCATAGCTGGTTACCGAGATATTCGCCGAAAACTGCGAAATTTCCGCAAAACGCCACTCCGTTTTTTTTCGAAAAATCTTTATAACTTTTTGTGCAAAGGTCCTGCCAAGCTAATGTTTTAACAAAAGTTAGATATGAGTTGGCCAAACAAAATGAGTGCCCCAAAGTGTGCGGTTTGGGGGGAGGGGGGTGTTTTGCCCTCTCAAAGGTGATCGAAAAAAATTTTTTTCTGCAAAGCTTAGCTTAGCTTAGCTTAGCTTAGCTTAGCAGTTTTCGGCGAATATCTCGGTAACCAGCTATGATCTGGAAACGGGAGTACAAGAAAATGAAAGGCCATGGGACCAGCTACAAAACCATATGCGAGTGGGGATCCTAGCTTAAGAAACGAATGAAGGGTGATCGTTTGAATGGAGGGTGTCAAAGCTATTAAAATGAGCCCGAAAATTGCTGCCGACCCAAATTTGAGGGGGTGTAGCTCCGGTTCCAGGGGGTTGCTGGTGGCCGGGCATGCACCGTTGGTCTTCGACTGTGCTCTATTTTAATAGATGTAAATATCAGCCAGATCCGTGAGATGACCCTGCTTGCCCCCTCAAAGCTGACTTTCTAGCAAAATGCATCTTAAAACTCTCAAAGTCCGCTGCTTGAAAAGAAAGATACGTTTGAAATTAAATTACTTTCGGCCATTTGAAGGCTTTAGGAAAATATCTACTGTTCATTACTGCGGCAAAATATCGCAGTTTTAGGATTCGGCTCCAAACTTTATCGAGTTTTCCTGATCCAAATACACAAAAAATACACATTTTGAGCACTGTTTGTGTATGGTAATATGTATCGGAATTTTCAATATGTATGTATTGAAGAGTTTGATAGTTTGAGTGAGTGTTTGTAGTATCGTGCTATCGAGTGGTTGTGTGAGTGTGTGCGTCCGAGAGTGTGTGTGTTGTTGTGTTGTGTACAAGAGCTACTAGTAAAGACCTCCAATTTCCTTTCAGTATGTATGTGTACGTGTATGTGTACATTGTATATATGCACATTCAAAAAACAATGTGTATTTTTGTGTATGGTAAATGTATATGTGTATACACAAACAACGGTATTTGTAGCACGTTACTTATATGGGAAACATAGATACATGATCAGGGAGGGGAGTTTGGGTGGGTCTGGCGCCGGCCGTGGCCTCTGAACCAAAACTCTATGGGAACACTCAAAATTCGCCAAAATCGTCAAAAATCACTAATTTTGACTCAAATACACCTATAAAGTATTGTTTTACAGGCGATTTTAGGAATTTTAGTGTTTGAAATTCTAAAAATTCACAAAAAGTGCTGAAAAAATAGTTCCCAGAAAATCGGAGGGGTCTGAAAAATCGTCTCGGTTGGGGGGTCTGGCTTACGTCGGATGGGGGAAGGGCAGACCACCGAACCATGTCACCCCTGTCACATACAGGCATTGCAAAAAACCTGTTGTTCTGCATAAAAATCGTTGACAAAAAACGTTCACACCTCTGTAGGTCCCTCTTCAATGTAGCTTGGAATTCGTCTCCGGTCCTCCTTGTGTTTACTGCACTGGTAGCATTTCAAAATTAAGTATCCGATTCCCACAATGTACCCGGTTACCACCAGTATAATGGTTATGATTCGAAAATCATTCAAGTAGCCCACCATTACATGGAAATCGTCGACCATCTATAAAAAGTAGAGATTGTCTATTGGCTGTCTCTGAAAATTCAAATTTCCCGCCAACCTGCATAGTCCTGGGTAGTCCTTGGAAAAACGCGTCCAGGTGTTTGCCGGCTGTCATGCTAAATTGGAGTAAAAAATCAATAATTTCCTTCTATTTATTTATTGTACGTACACACGTTCAACAGCGTTAGAGCAACGATTTATCTGACACAGCGAACGGTTGAAAGTCTAAAGGTACTTAGTCAGCCAGCGGCTTCTTATCAAGCTTGAACTATCGATAAGCCGAACTTACAATGAATACATTCTGAAGCGGTCACAACGTTCACACTCCTCTTTTTGCACTGCCTCTGTCCGTACCACATAACAGCAAAATACGCAGGCTTCAAATTGATAGCAGAGAGCTCGAAATTATTCATAAAGGCAGAATCCTGGCGCCAGCTAGATTTAGGACTAATTGAGCCGGTTAAATTAAGAGCTCGGATCGATTGAAATTTGCATAGTAGAGTGAACAAATAGCCTTTCCATCAAAAGAATAATTGCAATACTGGCCTGAAGAACCAATGACCGCCTTGAGCTAATTTCCGAGCTTTCTAGAAGAATTGAAATGGCTGCCGTTCCGTCTATTTTGAACCGAATTAGTACCGAGTATTTCGGTAAAAGTCACCATTGGAGTATATTTTAGTTTTTGGCACTTTCTATAAATTCAATTCTAATCTAAATGGCGGCTATTTGAAAAGTACTGTACGTACATGGGCGCTTAGTTGGAAATGGCAACTGTTCTCTAGCTGAGCGCTGCCTGTCTGTCTGTTTGTGAGTCGAATAACCGCCCATGGACGCTTGTTTGGAAAGGCTTTCGAAATACGTAGTTGCCCAATTGGGGGGAGATTAATTTGGGGACGTTTATAATTGTCATTGCCAACCGAAATCAGGCAGCCATCAGGCAGACATGTAAAGTGGGGGGTCGGCGGAATCGGCCGGCATGGTGTGCCTTGGACATCCCTATGACCCCAAAGTAAAACCCTAAAACAGTTCCGTCCAACTGCCTCTGGGTAGCCAGCAATGGCCATCGGCGGTTCTCTCCGATCCCACCATTTTCCATAGTAAAACTCGAAAACACACCAAACAAAAATGCATGTTTCTCCGGGGGGCTACCTCGCTCAGGCACGTGCTATACAGCGTTCGAAAGTTCACATCATAAGCTTTCAGAATTCGTAATAAAATTTGTGGCGATTTTTGTTATTTCAAAAATAATCCATCCCGAAATATGGACTGATCACGATTTCGTCAGATTTCACGGAAATGAGAGTTTTTCAGGGGGGCTACCTTGCTCAGACACGTGCTATGCTGCGTTTGAAAGCCCACATCATGAGCTTTCAGAATCTGTAATAAAATTTGTGGCGATTTTTGTTATTTCAAAAATAATCGAAGAAATCGATATCGATTGATCACGATTTCCTCAGTTTTTACGGAAATAAGAGTTTCTCTAGGGGGCTACCTCGCTCAGATATGTGCTATGCTGCGTATGAAAGCCCACATCATGAGCTTTCAGAATCTGTAATAAAATTTGTGGCGATTTTTGTTATTTCAAAAATAATCGATCCCGAAATATCGACTGATCACGATTTCGTCAGTTTTTGCGGAAATAAGAGTTTCTCTAAGGGGCTACCTCGCTCAGACATGTGCTATGCTGCGTTTGAAAGCCCACATCATGAGCTTTCAGAATCCGTAATAAAATTTCTGGCGATTTTTGTTATTTCAAAAATAATCGATCCGGAAATATCGACTGATCACGATTTCGTCAGTTTTTACGGAAATGAGAGTTTCTCTAGGGGGCTACCTCGCTCAGATATGTGCTATGCAGCGTTTGAAAGCTGACATCATGAACTTTCAGAATCTGTAATAAAGTTTATGGCGATTTTTGTTCTTTCAAAAATAATCGATCCCAAAGTATTGATTGATCACGATTTTATCAGTTTTCAGCATCTGACTAAAGTAGGTAAAAAAAAGAAAATGGGATGACCAAATTGAGGTTTTCTGGTAGGCCAAATTCATTGGCGACGCCCATTTATAGTTAGGATCACGATACTTGATCGATTATCGATTTTTTGCTGTGCAGATGACCCAACTACACAGGCTATGATGTTAGTGGTTTTTGGGCATGCCGATTTCAACCACGATGCTGGTTTAGAGCTATCATCGAGTTTTAATTCAATAATCAATTTCGATTGATTATCGATTTTTGTTGTGCAACTAAACAGGCCACAAAGCTAGGATGTTAGTGGTTTTCGGGCACGCCGATTTCAACATATAAACATCTCTAAACATACATGTAACAGGGGGGTCTGGGGGGGGTCTGCCCCCCACCCGACCTAGGCCCGACCCCCCCCGGATGGGGACCCCCCCCCTCCGATTTTTCTGGCAAGTTAATTTTCGAGCAAATTTTTGCAATTTTTTACACTTTCACACACAAAAATTGCCAAAATCGCCTGCAAAACAGCACTTTTTAGCTGTATTTCAGCCCAAATTAGCGATTTTTGGCGATTTTTAGGCCAAAAATTGCGATTTTTCTCGATTTTTGAGCGTTTTTTAGTGCCCACCCCCCTCCCCCGAAATTTTGGCTCAGACCCCCCCGGCCGGCGCCAGACCCCCCCCCAACCCCCCCTCCCCCCATCGGCGGATGACCTGTTACATGTATGTCTCTAAACCAACATCGTCGTTGAAATCGGCATGCCCAAAAACCACTAACATCAGTGTAGTTGGGTCATCAAAAAATTGATAATCGATAAAGTATCGTGATCCTAGCTGTAAAGGGCGTCGCCAATGAATTTGGCGTACCAGAAAACCTCAATTTGGTCATCACAATTTCATTTTTAGCTACTTTAGCCAGATGCTGTAGACTGATAAAACCGTGATCAATCGATTCTTTGGGATCGATTATTTTTGAAATAGTTTGGGTTACTGAAAGCCTAAATAGGGTTACCTAACGCTTTCTATCGTTTTCCTCAGTCTTTCAGACCAGAAATACACGTGTTATATAGATCTTCAGGATCGATTATTTTTGAAATAACAAAAATCGCCACAAATTTTATTACAGATTCTGAAAACTCATGATGTGGGCTTTCAAACGCTGCATAGCACGTGTCTGAGCAAGGTAGAAAGAAGAAGAAAGAAATTTTACTTTCCAGACAATGTACATACAGTACGTACGGACAGTATCACAATAAACTCTACAGTGCATATCTTAATGACAAGGGAAGAAGGACTGAGTTAGCTAGCTCTAGGCTATTTTATAACTCAGCCCTATCGGTTAGTAAAACGCGATAAATTTATAAGACTGACTGCCTCTTTAAAGGATTTTGAAGAAGGAGAGTGTATCACACTGCTAGGGAGACTGTTCCATATCGGCACAACTCTAGATGCAAATGAGAAATGTCTAACATTGGTTCGTGCGGTCGGAACCGAAAGTTGTAGTGCGTGACTACGAGTAGAACTTGCAGGGCAGATAGAGAAAAATTGGTCAAAGGGCAAGTCGATTTGGCCATGTAACAACTTATAAACGAATACAAGATCCGCTTGTATCCGTCGAATATCCAAATACTGAAGCCCTGTTTCCACTAATCGAGCTTCATACGTAAGTGCACTGAATCCAGGAATTCTGGATGTAAAGAATCTTTGAACTGATTCAACAGTTTGAACATCTTTTACCAAATATGGGGACCAAACTTGAGTGGCGTACTCTAATTTTGGACGCACATAGGTTTTGAACATCTTGATAAGAAAATCGGGGTCTTTAGTCACAAAAGAAGACAAAATTAAATTGGCCACTGTACGTGCTTTTTTGGCAATAACGTTACAATGGGTGGAAAATTTTAAATCTGGAGTAACAAAAACTCCCAGATCGCGTACACAATTGGACGAAGGTATGATTACACCATCAATAGTGTAATCATACATTGCATTTAAGCGTGGGTATAGATGGAGAACTGAGGATTTGTGCAGAGCAATGTTCAACTGCATTACCTTTGCCCAATTGAAAACCGCAGTTAGATCTTCCAACACTGCTACGTTATCATTTGATGTTGGAACTGAAAAGTAGATTTTGGAGTCATCAGCAAAAAGCTTGATTTTGCAGTATTTAAGAACATCTGGAAGGTCATTTATATAAATGAGGAATAGAATCGGGCCCAAGACCGACCCCTGAGGAACTCCAGATTGCACATTGGCCCAGTCAGAGGTAGATCCTTCAATACACACTCGTTGCTTTCGGTTGCTCAAGAAGGCCTGCAACCAATCAAAAAGTTCCCCAGAAATACCATAACCCTTTAATTTTTGCAGCAGTTTAGGATGACTTACGGTATCGAACGCCTTAGCCACATCCAGGTAGATAACATCCACCGGTGTCTGTCTGTCTAAACAGATAGACCAATCGTTAACGCAGCTAAGAAGCTGAGCAACGGTTGATCTACCTGAAAGAAAACCAAACTGGGTTTCAGAAATAACAGAAGAATTTAAGAAAAACTCAAGAATCCTGCCCTTGATTACTTTCTCCATCAGTCTACATGCAGTACATGTAAGGCTAATGGGTCGATAGTTAACAGGCGTACTTGAGTTTCCAGATTTATAAATGGGCGTAACATTGGCAGTGAGCCAATCATTGGGTAGGGTAGCAGTTGCCATTGAAACTCGCATTATAGTACATAAAGGCTCGCATAAATACAGTGAAAGTCGTTTTAAAAAGATTGTTGGTATTCCGTCTGGTCCAGCGGACAGTTTGGGTTGTATATCTTCCAATATACAGTACAGTGCATCAGGGGTAAACAGAACCGAGGAAAGCTTTTCCAGAGTTCTGCTGTCAAAGTGCAGAGGAATACCATCATCTCTAGTAAAGACAGAAGAAAACTGTTGATTCAAAATTGAGCACTTGTCATTATTAGAAACAACGTCTCTACCATTGTTTCTTAGAATAGGCATTACGGGGCGACAAGTAAGTCTGCGATTTACATATGACCAAAAAGTTCTATCGTTTCTATTGCAAAGAACCCTTTGTTCCCTGTCCAATTTTTCTTTCGCACACTGACGTCGGAAATCTACAGCTGCAGATTTCCAACTCCTATAAAGCGCATCAGAGTTGTCTCCGTTACACATTTTGAACCGCCGATGAAACTGTTTTTGTCGCAAAAATAGCTTATGAGACCTTTTAGTAAATCGTCTATTTTTGAAGTTATTCCCAGAACTGGGTACGAAAAGATTAATCAAATGATTTAGAATTCCAAGAAAGTTAGACCAAAATTGCTCAGTGGTGATACAGTTCGCAAAAACAGTTGGCCAGTCAATTTCTTCCAAAGCACTACCAATTGCACAGTAATCTGCACGTGAAAAGCATTTTTGAAAATTTGCAGTGTACAGTATGAAACAGAGTTAATGGGGCCGCATTCAAATCTAACAGTACAGTGGTCACTACCGCAAAAAGGTTCGGAAACTCTGGTATTAGTAACTAGATACGGTTCGTTAAGAAGAACTAAATCAAGTATGTGATTGTTGCGAGTTGGCTCGTACACTGTCTGGGAGAAACCACTAACAGCAAAGAAATTCAGTAATGCACGTTCAATAGGTAAGGCATTAGGAAGGGCCAGCTCTAATTCCCAATCAATATGAGGTAAATTGAAGTCTCCAACAAGCAGTGTAGGTTTATCGCCCTCTAGTACAGTGTTCAGGAAGTCTATAATCGGTCCAGAGTCATTTTGATTGGGAGGGCGATAAACCGCACACAGCCGAATAAAACGACCCACATGAGAAACTCTCATTTCCGTAAAAACTGACGAAATCGTGATCAGTCGATATTTCGGGATCGATTATTTTTGAAATAACAAAAATCGCCACAAATTTTATTACAGATTCTGAAAGCTCATGATGTGGGGTTTCAAACGCTGCATAGCACATGTCTGAGCGAGGTAGCCCCCCAGACAAAATCTCCTTTCCGTAAAAACTGAGAAATCGTGATCAGTCCATATTTCGGGATGGATTATTTTTGAAATAACAAAAATCGCCACAAATTTTATCACAGATTCTGAAAGCTCATGATGTGAACTTTCGAATGCTGCATAGCACCTGCCTGAGCGAGGTAGCCCCCCGGAGAAACATGCATTTTTGTTTGGTGTGTTTTCGAGTTTTACTATGGAAAATGGCCGGATCAGAGAGAACCGCCGATGGCCATTGCTGGTTACCCAGAGGGAGTTGGGCGGAACTGTTTTCGGGTTTTACTTTGGGGTCATAGGGATGTCCAACGCACACCATGCCGGCCGATTCCGCCGACCCCCCACTTTACATGTCTGCCCGATCTCGGTTGGCAATGACAAATAAGAACAACCCAGTAACAGTTTTCAAACGTTTCTCCGTTCCAGACTAGGCTTAGGGTCAAGAGAGATTGGTCCTTTATTGGTCAAGTGTCGATTTTGATATTTCTGATTGCATTTTTTATCCTTTCTCCTAACAAATTCCTGAGATTGCTGAAAGGATTGGCAGGTTGATAAAAAGGACCCAGCGGTCTGAGATGATAGACCATAACCTTGTCGGCCGGCAATTCAATTTGGCTGAAGCCAACTCTGTACTGAAACACTTTATGGACGGATTTTCGTTCGACAGCTTCCGGTCGCACGATCATTTTCGAGCAACAAACCTCCACCTTCTTCAGTTCTCCAAGTCGGAACTGTGAGAAGAGGGCCAAATTTAGCGAGTCTGGTTGAAAGGCGCTCAAAGAAGTGGACAGAGGCCAGTGCTTATCCCAAAAGGCACTTCGAATCTGAATGCCGCCGGTTTGAAGCGAAATGTTGGACAGCAAATCTCTGAGAAAGTTCTCGGCAGTTCCGTCTGGACTTCCGAGAAATTCGTCAACGTCCACGTCCGTCCAGAATTTGGTTTGGTCGCCGGTGCGAAGTAGACAGTCGAGCACTTGCACCTGCTGACCGAAGTGGTGTCTTCTCTCGAAGGCAGCCAGATGTCCTGCTGCGCCCGAAGGCGTCGGAATTCGAGGCATCGGCACCGTGGACACGAAGCCGGACTTTTGGTAAAACTGAAACCATCCACCAAATTTCTAAATCTCAATTATTCGTACAGTCAGGCACGTAACAGACCGTTTATGGTTGTCACCATATACATGCACGTTCGGTTCGGAGAGTGTGGCGGTACCATACAGTGTGTCAAACAATGATTATTATTTTTTCATTTTTTCCCCATCATTCTTAATTTAGTTTACTCGGGGAGGGCAATCATTACATTTTTCATCTACAATTGTAGTACCGTCCGTCACCATATATGGTACCGGCACCCATGGCCATGATGGGTAGGGGTACCATTTATGGTGACGATACCATATATCCCCTTGATACCGACCTATGACATGCTATGTCCTGTCCTCGAGACAAAAACGAGACATGAGTGAGACATGCATGCCATCAAGGTGGCATGTCTCTTTTAATGAGACAATTTTGACATGGCAGGTGAGACGTCAATTATTTGGTGATCTCCAACTCAAGCATTCTTTCATATTAGAATAAACAATTTCAGGCAGATAGTACTCCAGACCTGGGCTATCAGATGAGCATGAGAAAAGGGTGTATTGAAAACAATTTTTTCGGAGACATCATGCCATGTCTCCTTCGTCTTGTGACATACCTGAAAATATGAAAGGAGTTGAGATTTATGGTATATCTGTAGTTTTTTGGTGTTTTGAGTGAATTTGTTTATACTAGCGCCTTAATTTTATGTTTACATCGCTGAATATTATAACCATGGGTATGGGTGTTTCAAGGGACATTGTATTTCCGTCTAGGTCATCAGTGATAATCGGCATCTGTTCTTTCATTCGGCGGCAACGCTGCCACTGGCCAGTCCTTGACACAGTGTTGGTCTTAAGAATAGGCTTCTGTCTGGTTAGGTGTGTGACTCTTGAGAACAGTCAGTCGTCTCTATTATCAATATTTTATCCAAGTCCTGATTATGATCGAATGTCTCTGTACATGTCTCGCCCTATGTCTCTCCAACTTTTCACCTTCAAGTATGTCTCAATCTAAGTGTCACCCAAAAAAACATGTCCATCCCCTATGTCTCTGAAAAACATGTCACAATCCATTTACGTCTCACGCATGTCTAACTTGCTGAGACATGTACTGGAGCAAAAGCTCCATGGTCTGCATCAAGGGGATATGGTACCACCACAGTCGCCGAACGTGGGGTACCATATGGATGGTGACGGTACCATATATGGTACCACTACCCTAGGTACCGGTACCATAAACGGCGTTAAGTGCCTGCCTGTATTAAGCTTACATTCAAAACTTTTTGCACGTCATCTGAGACGCTGTGCTGGTAGAAGACGATCTTAGAAGCTCCAACAGTTCTATAAAATTCTACAAAAGTCACCAGTCGTATCCAGTCGTTGAATTTAAAGAGCGCATTGGTACAAACGGTCAGAAAGCTCGGCCTATCAGAAGGAGATTGGACATTTCTGAGCGGCAAAGCGCCCGATGTTTGTTCCTCGATTTTAATCGCAACTGCATAAGGCTGCACTGAGACGGCCGGCTCCAATTTGCAGTCGAGAAAGTAGGCCTCGTATTTCCAGGAACTCTCCGAATTTTTGGCTTCTGCGTCAGTGGCCGTAAACTTCGCCTCCACCTCAAGTGGATTGCCCGCCTCATAATGAACGATACAAGAAGCGTGGTGCTTTTTGGGATGAAATTTGTACATAATTATCCTGATCTTTGGCTCGTCCGGAGTCCTCAGGTCGTGATAGGCGGAAAATATCAGTAGCTCGTAGTTGTAGAACGACATCCACGGCTCTCGAAAAAGAAGTGTCTTGTTTGAAATTACAGCTTCGGTTGCTTGAACCGGTTTTGTATCTTCTGGTCCCCTTTCAAACCGGTAGTAGAGCGCATAAACGCTCAGTGCAATCAAAAGCAACCAAATTTTTCTTTTCGACACGCCCAACATTTTTATAGGACAGGACAGAAATCAAATAAATTGTCTATACTAGGAGCCAGTGAGTGTGCGTCAGTGCCTAGTTACAGAAAATCGGATCAATTTTACCCTATCCACATATTACGCAGCTTATTAGAGTGTCGACAGCATGCATACATGTACTGTATAGCGCATATATTTGTACTCTAGCTAGGTCTAGGTATACTTTGTAAGTTTTTTGTCTCAGTAAAAACGATTGAAAATGAGCAAAAATATACGTACGTATGCAGACCTGCCTTAAAGCTACCGTAATGTTGAAAATTTTGGACATCCATGACATAAAACCTGTCTCCAAATAATGTACCCCGGGTACACAATCCGGCACTACCGGGGTAGGATACGCTATCTGGAGCTTGTTTTTAGCTCTGAAACGCTATTTCACAGCTTTAAAATAACGATTTTTAGACGCCTTACTGAAGAAAACGTGCTAAAAACGCATTTCCAGGCGTGTGGGAGCTTTTTGAAATTTTGGACACCCCTGGGCGAAACCCCCTTCGACCCCCATCTGACGGAAACCCCCTTGCCCCCAAGCCGGCCCGGACCTGTTACATGTATACCCTGTTTGTTTGTATATTTTGCTGTAACTAATTTTTTTAATTTAGGGCAGTTTGGCTATTTTCTTATTGTATGTAACTGACTTGTTTTTTCCACAACTCCTTGTCTCCTTAAAATTTTATGCCTTTTAAACAGTCTTTTCACGTTTATCCAATTCTGAACATCCCAAATCCGCAGCGATGAAAAAGGCTTTTTTCTCTCATGAAAATTGCACTTTTTTCGTTCAAAATTTACGTTTTCAGTGATATCCAGTTAAACGAAAAGTTATTTAAATTTAGTTTATAAATATAAACATAAACTTATATATATATATGTTGTTGTAACATTTTGTCCTTTCGGACTAGGAGTAGCCAACTGCTATAGAGCAGGAAGAGACACGAGGTCCGGCAGTATATATGAACTATACATTTATTATACATATATATATATAATAGCAAATGCCGACGTTACCAGAATATCTATCTGTTTACTGAAATACACTTTTTTCTAGCCCAGCTCGGCGGAGCAACTACCGACTATTGGAGTTTTCTGAAATTCTTGGCAATGATGAATCTCCAAAGTAGTAAAGCTGCCTGCTTGTTCTTCTTGCTTCTTAGTAGCACCGTCCGACTTTGCTCTATTCCTGTCCGACTCATCAGTTGCTTCCGGTCTGCTGGGCAGCGGTGCCGAACCCTTCCTATTGGCAGGGTTGGCAGGCAGACTCAAATAATGAGAGACGGTCGGTTCGGAGGCAAGTCGCTTCCTCTCCGCCGGGACAAAGGGCACGTCCTTCGGATTGAGAACCGGGGTTCGCTTCCGGTCGAGAAAGGTGACGTCATAGAGGAGCGACAGTTTGGAGCGACTGACCGACGGACTCGCCTGTACCAAGCAGTACATTTTTCTGTTGGTCGTCCCGGTGGACAAGAGGCGTTTGTGCGCGGAGCGGCAGAAAACGGCGCTCAGCAGGAGTTTGGCGCTGCGCCGGTAACGACTGGAGAACTTGAGATAGAAGACGAAGGTGGTGGCCGAGTTGAGCAGGACGCAGGTGTTGTTGAGGTCACTGAGGAAGAAGCCCAGGTCGGACGCCAGGAACGACGGACCGCTCGCCTCTACCACGCCCAGGATCAGACACGGCGTGTAACAACAGATGTAACCTGTAAGTATGTACATTTATTTGGGCATACGTAACAGGCAACAAGGGGCTGGGGTCTGCCCCAACCCGACTTGGACCAGACCCCTCCCCCCGGATTTTTCTGCCATGTAAATTTTTGAGCAAATTTTTGCGATTTTTTGCAATTTCAGAGACAAAAATTGTCAAAATCGCCTGTTAAACAGCACTTTATAGCTGTATTTCAACCCGAAATAGCGATTTTTGACGGTTTTTAGCCGGAAAATTGCGATTTTTTTCGATTTTTGAGCGTTTTTTGGTGCCCAACCCCGCCCAAAATTTGATGCTCAGACCCCCGGCCGGCGCCAGACCCCCCTTCGGCGGATGACCTGTTACATGTATGTGTACATACAACAGATAAGCCAGCATGGCATAGCAGATAATAATGCCTTCAACCAGTCGTAGCAGAAAAGCAACCGATCCGATCCGATCCGATCTGGTGGGGGGCCGTACGATGTACAGCCCTATGATCAGACCTGCACGGTCCATTTCATTACCCCTGTTGCCGTCATCTCGGACGTTTGCCCTTCTTTCACTGCCAAGCCACTCAAGCCATGCTGTTGGGCGCCAGGTACTAAGAGAGTGCCTGGCGTGGTGACGTCATGGTGCTGTCAGCTCCCAACGGCCGCCCGGCCAGTGGCACTAAACCGGTATAGGCCTTGTTGCTGGTTTCTCAGACAGCCCCTGGCGTCATTGATCTTCCCTCCAACGCGGCATGCTTTTTGGAGCGGCTTTCGGTGCAACGGCAGATCCAGTTGGTTCCCATTTTACCTACTCGCTGTAACCAGTTTTCGGTGGCCTGGGTGGAGCTTTATGCCGACGACCAACTCTTTGCGGCAAGAAACTTGCCCCGCCGAGTGGATGAGCGCACGACGTCGCGCACAGTGGCCATGTGGCCTAAACCACTACACCAACTGTGCCGGCCAGAAAAGCAACTTACAGACAACAACAAAGAAGAGCATCTTGGCCGTGTTTCGGTCGGACTTTTCGGCAGTGGACATGTGCTGCAGTCGAGTAGCACTGGCTCTTAGTTCGATGGCAATGCGGCAGTTGAGTACTGTCATGAAAGCCAACGGTAGCGCGTAGACCAACAGTATATTGGAGACGGTGGCATAGAGCAGCAGATAGAGCCTGTCTTGTCTTAATCGCACCACCGGTATGTGCATTTTAGAGTCGTAGCCAAACTCCAGAAAGCGCACAGCATTGTAGCCAATCGACAGAGCAGCTACCAGACAGATTACTTGTAGACTCCGCTTTCTACAACTTTGCAGAGTCAGTCACGCATGTACATACTAACACCCACAAGACAGTTTATGCTTAAGAGTGACTTCAGTACTCAACTCAAACCATTAATAATTTCTCACCCAGTTTAAGAGATGCGAACGGAAAAATTTACGCGCCCCTCTCTATGAGCACTGACTACAGTAGCAGGGAAGCCACTGCCAATAGTACAGAGCTTACCGGAGATTTCCGCTTATAAGACCACCATAGTTAGAAGACCATGGTCTTATAATAGGTTTTTGTTTCCAGTTAGAAGACCATGGTCTTCTAATAGGTGGTCAGAAAACTTGGTTCAACGACACCCTTTTTCCAGTTAAAAACCTTGGTCTTAGTTAAATTGGCCAATTTTAACACACAAGTAACTGTTTTTTTAAAGTGAACGAAAGCTGTCTATCGTTAGAAAACAGGGCAGAAGTACATTCGAATATAAAACATGATATTCTGGTCTTTGTTTTCAACACAATACAGTACCTGCTAGCTTCAACACTACATTTCTTTGGAAAATTTCGAAGAAACTTTTGCAAGTCAAGCGTAAAATAGTCAGCGAATTCTGGAACAGTCATCTAGGTGAAGAACAATTCAAGTTTTGGCCAAAAATCCGTTTTTGCAGTGAAATAACATTTTCCAGTTAGAAGACCATGGTCTTCAAAAGGGCGCCAAAAAGTGACCCTAAATTTGGGCATTTTCCAGTTATAAGACCAGGTCTTATAAGTGGAAAACTCCGGTAGAGATGAGAACGGAAATTAATTTACGTGCCCCTCTCTATGAGCACTGACTACAGTAGCAGTGAAGCCACTGCCAATAGTACAGAGCATTAGAGATGAGAACGGAAATTAATTTATGTGCCCCTCTCTATGAGCACTGACTACAGTAGCAGTGAAGCCACTGCCAATAGTACAGAGCATTAGAGATGAGAACGGAAATTAATTTACGTGCCCCTCTCTATGAGCACTGACTACAGTAGCAGTGAAGCCACTGCCAATAGTACAGAGCATTAGAGATGAGAACGGAAATTAATTTACGTGCCCCTCTCTATGAGCACTGACTACAGTAGCAGTGAAGCCACTGCCAATAGTACAGAGCATTAGAGATGAGAACGGAAATTAATTTATGTGCCCCTCTCTATGAGCACTGACTACAGTAGCAGTGAAGCCACTGCCAATAGTACAGAGCATTAGAGATGGGAACGGAAATTAATTTATGTGCCCCTCTCTATGAGCACTGACTACAGTAGCAGTGAAGCCACTGCCAATAGTACAGAGCATTAGAGATGGGAACGGAAATTAATTTATGTGCCCCTCTCTATGAGCACTGACTACAGTAGCAGTGAAGCCACTGCCAATAGTACAGAGCATTAGAGATGGGAACGGAAATTAATTTATGTGCCCCTCTCTAAGAGCACTGACTACAGTAGCAGTGAAGCCACTGCCAATAGTACAGAGCATTAGAGATGGGAACGGAAATTAATTTACGTGCCCCTCTCTATGAGCACTGACTACAGTAGCAGTGAAGCCAGTGCCAATAGTACACTTATTATTAAGTGCTGAAAAGCATGCATGTAATAGGTCATCTGCTGAAGGGGCGTTTGGGAGGGTCTGGCGTCGGCCGGGGGAGTCTGAGCCCAAATTCTAGGGAGGGGGTAGGGTACTAAAAACGGTCGAAAATCGCTAATTTGGGCTCAAATACAGCTAAAAAGTTCTCTTTTACAGGCGATTTTGGCAATTCTTGTGTCTGAAATTGTAAAAAATTGTAAAAATTTGCTCAAAAAATTACTTACCAGAAGAATCGGAGGGGGTCTGGCCTATAAGTCGGGTGGGGGCAGCAGACCTCCCTGTTACATGTAAGCTAAAAAAGGCATTTGCAGGTGTTATTGCGATCTTTGAAACCCCTGCTGGAGCTTCTCCTCCCGCCACGAAAATTACCGTTGCCTGTATGCATAAGGAAAGCGTCGTTTACACGTTATAAAACACGCTCCACATACGTACGTACCTCTGACAATAAACGGGCGCCATAAACGGTTTACAGACGGCCACCCAGCGCTCAAAACTGACGGCAGCCAGCAACCAAATGGAGCAGCAGTGAAACATGATGGTCACCGGGTAGACATAGACGATGGCCACAGTGTAAATCAGTTGGAGAGCGTGACTGGTTCGAAAGTAGCGCACCAGCGGTCCCGACACGAAGACCGGCGGCGCAAAAATAGCAAGCGAAAAGTCGGTGAAACTCAGGGCGGCCAGCAGCAGATTTATGGAAATCTTGCGCAAACTCGGTTTCAGAAAGACCAAGAGTGAGAGCAAATTGCCGAATACGCCTACCAGGCAAATTGCGGTTAGAAGGGAGGCGAAGATTAGGGCGAGGTAGTCGAAGAGTTGAATGGAGGGCTCGGCAAACAGAGACATGAGAGGCTTGGGCGTCTGTTCGATCATATTAAGGAAGGACTTTGACTAGAGGTAAGCTTTTTAGACGTCGAACCTTTTACAAAGAACTTTGTTAGCTGCTCCTGGGGCTCCGGTTACAGCTCTCTTAATGAGTTCCATTTGGCCCGACCTCCTGTTGGCTGAGCGCGACAAATGAACGGAATTACGTCGTCCTTATAGGGCAGAAGAAAAGGACGTGACTAAGTCAAATCGTGATTCTGCGATTCAGATTACTTTAGTCGGACCAAGATATTTTTCTATTTCAGTTGGTGCTCAATGCAGCCGCATACATTGCAGTAAAATAGCGCATAGTACTGTAAGTATTTAACTGCTTTTGACTATTCTGAAGCAGAGCCAAATTGTTATTTAACCGCTGGTATTTCACCGATTTATAAGGCTCAGTCACCAAGATCAGCCAGAAAGGGTCTTGATTGAGTCCCTAAATCGTTTACTTTGAATTGAAATACAGTAAACAGTATAGCTTGCCGCAAAAGCGAGCGCAGAACTGTTTTATTTTCATTTTTTTTAATGTATAAATCATGTTTCAGAAACAGATCGCAAAAACAGAAAAAAATGTATTTTGTTTTTTATAAAATCAAGAATACTACTGTAGTTCTTTATATTTCTCCTGTTTTTCTTTGCTCCACTCCACAAGCGAAATTTTTGCGGAAGGCATTGTACTGTCATAATTAAAGTACATATTTTATATATGATGGGCTCATGATTACCCCTACGCCAACAAACCCCTCACCCCTCCGTACCCTCGAGACAATTTGGAGTCTAGCGGCTCTGTACCTACATATCAACAAACTGGCTCAAAAATGTTACATGTATGACATGCTATAATACACAATACATTCTACAGTCATTTGAATTTGGCGCCACACGCCGTTTTGATATTCAGGTCAAATACCAGGCTATATCTAGTATACTGTCGGAAGTCTGTTTGCGCTTGCTAGCTAAGCGAAGCAAATTAAATTCAAATTTGACACACAAGGACTTCCACACTAACGCGCTTGTTTTTCTCTAGTCCTCGAGGTTTGGACGTGCCTTCAAGCGAGTGGAGCGGGCTAGAAGTGCAGTGACGCAGCTGTCTGACTCTGAGAGTTGCAAGTGTGGAGTCGGATGACGATTCGGCCGATATATTCGGTTTGCTGCATCTGCCTGGATAGTAGGAGCGCTTGCTTCTCGAAACCGGAGGCGGACTGAGCCGGTTCAGAGCCAAAGTCTGGTAGCTTTTGCGAATCGAACTCTCGTTGCAGACCAGCGACCAACGAGAGCGAGCGATCGACGGACTGGTGTTGACGGTGCTGAACAGTTTCTGCATCTCCTCTGACCGGATCATCATGGTGCGGTAGGTTGACGGGCGGAAGAGACGGGCCAGCAGAAGGTTGGCCATTTTCCGGTAGCGACTAGAGAACTTGAGATAGAAGAGAAATGTGGTAGCGGCGTTCAGCAAGACCGAGGCGTTGTTGACGTCGCTGAGGATGAAACCGAACTCGTGCGAGAAAAGCGATGGATGCACCGCTTCCAGCACGTTCAGCACGAAGCACGGCCCATAGCACACGATGAAACCTGCAACTTTTTATGAGAAATCTACTACTGTATGTCCGTCAGGGTTCTAGTTTGTTGCTGTTTTGTACTGAGAATACATACAGTATAACTGAAACTTACAGATAACCACATAGAAGAGCATGGTAGCTGTTTGAAGGTTGTACTTCTGGAGTGAAGACCGGTGCTGCAGTCTTCGAGCCTTCATTCTCTTCAGCTCGGCGGCAATTCTCCAACTGAATTGGATCATGGTCATGAGAGGCAAGAAGTAAATCACCATCAAATTGCCCACTGTGATGTACCAGAGCCGGTAGTAGTAGTTGGTTCTCAGTAAGTAGGCCGGCTGGCCTTCCCGCAGCTCAAAATCCCAGAAGTGGACGAAGTTGTAGGCGAATGAACAGCAAACAATTAGAACGATTAGTTGCAGAGCGCTCTTTCTGAAAATCTTGAATGTTCTTTTGTTTCACCTGTTATGACAGGCTGTTTTTCTTGTGTTTGTTGAGATTTAGTCTCAACTTTAAGGTTACAATGTTGAACACTATGTTTTTCCTTTTTCCTTACCTTCTCTCTTCTTTTCTCCCTTCCCTTCTCCTTCTCTTCTCCCTCCTTCCCTTCTCGCCCACCTTTTCTCCCTTCTTTTCTCCCTTGCCTTCTCCTTCCCTTCTCCCTCCCTTCCCTTCTGCCTTACCTCTCCTTCCCTGCTCCCTCTCTTCCCTTCTGCCTTCTTTTCTCGCTTCCCTTCTCATTTTTTTCTCCCTTCCCTTTTCCTTTCCTTCTCCCTTCCCTTCTCCCTTCCCTTATCCTTCCCTTCTCCCTTCTTTTCTCCCTTCCCCCTCCTTCCGTTCTCCCTCCCTTCCCTTCTGCCTTCTTTTCTCCCTTCCCTTCTCCTTCCGTTCTCCCTCCCTTCCCTTCTGCCTTCTTTTCTCCCTTCCCTTCTCCTTCCCTTCTCCCGTTTCTTCCCTTCTGCCTTCTTTTCTCCCTTCCCTTCTCCCGTTTCTTCCCTTCTGCCTTCTTTTCTCCCTTCCGTTCTCCCTTTCCTGCTCCCTTCCCGTCGATTCCCGCCCTGCCCCGGTTCATTTCCGTGCCTTCCCTCCCTGTCCCTTCGTTTCAAATAGTGAACCAATAATTCAATCCTAGCAGCGGACCGCAGCCTATGTACATATCTAATGTACAATGTATTCTGATTGGGCATTACCTTTTGCAGTAAGATTTGACCAGGAGCGGTTTGCAGACAGCCAGCCACCGTTCTACCGTAACCACTACCAACAGCCATATTGAACAGCAGTGCAGGATGATGGTGACGGGATAAAGGTAGACCACCGAGACGGAGAACAGCTGCACCAGCAGGAAACTCTGCTTATGAAAGCGAATCACCGGTCCGGTAATGAAAACCGGCACTGCTATTACAAGCAGACACAAATCGGTGGTGCTGAGAGCGGTTAGGAGCACATTGATTGACAGTTTGCGCAGTCGTGAGCGTGTGAAAACAGTGATCGAGATGAGATTTCCGGCTATTCCCAGAGCGCAGATGCAACTCAAGAGCACAGTGAAGAAGAGTGCAAAATAGTTGAACCACTCCTTGCCAGAGTCGCTCAGAAACGAGCTGTTTAGCCGAGTCAGCATTCCTGAACGAACAATCAACCTCTAACAACACAGTTTTCGAATCGTTTGCGCGTTTCAGCTAACGCAGTCGACTGGAAAATCTGCTCACAACAAGAAGAAGACGCAACAAAACGGGGAGGGCTTGACGCAGATAACGGACTCATGAAAAATTAATCCGCTCACACTCCTGCCTCGGGTGTTGAATCTCTCTGACCGATTAGCTGGAATTTTGCTAATTCCAACGCATGGCGCAACACCTCTCTCTTTGTTGGCCTTTAAATTAGTTAGACGCCCGCCGTTTGCATTCATTCAAAATTGTACTAATTGAATGGAAACAAGCGGACAGCGGCGGAAAATTCTATTTTTCTCCTATAGCTCTCTGAAAATCAATAAACAAAGGTTGGTAAGAAAAATGTTGAAGTTTGAAAAACTGTTGCTTCTAGTGCTTTCGGAAGAGTTGACATCGAGGACACAATCAAAGGTTAAGCGCAAATAATTATATTGTCATATGATCTTTGTGCACCTACCTATGTATGTACTGAAAGAGAAGTGGAGGTCTTTACTAGTGAATCTTACACACAACACAACACACACGCACACACTCTCAAATGCACACACACGCAACCACTCGCTAACTTGCTACTACAAACACTCACACAAAACTATCAAACTCTTCATCACTCCCCTTTCAACGAGTGTCGACTGGCCGCCGCTGTGCCTGACAATCGGGGAAATGAACGAACTGTGATTGCCTCTGTTGACTCGGCATCTCCGGTAAGCTGCTCTGCACTGACACCACATTGATCCGATCTCTTGCGGGCGATGTTTCGGCCTTGCCGTGCCTTCGCTTGCACCTGTTGACTTGTCATTGGGGAAACGGAATGCCGTCTGTTATGAAGCGAACTCAAATAAACTGCCATTCTTTCCGTCCGCCTTCTTCTTCTCTTTCTCCTTACTCTCAATCTTCTCTTCATCCTTCTCTTCTTCCTTCTTTTCATTCTCTTTCTTCCTCCTCTCACTTTCCTCCCTCTCCTCCTCCTTCTCAGCACTTTCCTTCTCATCATCATCATCTTTCTCCTTCTTTCCCAAAACATATTTCTTCTTCCTCTCTCATCTTCTTTCTCTTCCTCTTCCTCTTTCTCTTTCTCTTCATCTTCCTTCCTTCTACTCCCTACTTCTATCTTCTCTTCCAATTTCTCTTCTTTCTTCTTCCTCCTTCGCCTCTTCTTCTTCCTTCTTTTTACATCTAAGAGAACAGGACCGTCCGCTGCTGAGCAAACTTCTAATCCATCAACAATTGAACCACCTTGGACGTCCTGAAGAAAAGCCGAATCTTGAGTGTCGGCAGAGGCCACATCGTCGGGTTCATCCGCGTGTGCCCCAAGAAGCGCGCTATGAGATGGTTCCTTTTGTAGACCATCAACTTCATGAGGAAAAGGGCTCTGAGCCATTGAAGAAAAGCCTGATGCTCCATCAACTAAGTGCACGTCATCCTCGACTTCTTTCGCCGCCTCTTTCCACTCCTCTGCCTTCCCCACGTCTGGCTTCACTACCACTTGAGCATCGACCATTAACCCAGTGAAGGGAGTGTTTAATGAGCCGACTGCGACATCCAAAGTGCCAGAACACGGAGCAAACAAAGCCGCTTCCTCTTTCATACGATCTGCGAGGGGTCGAGACAGGTACTGAGCGATCAGACGATCAGTGAACTGACGACGTTCGAGCTGCAGTCGTTGCTGTTCGATCTCCCAACGCTGCTGTTGTTCGATCCACCATTGCTGTTGCTGTTGACAATCACGCCGGTTTTGTTCAATCTGCACTTGGTAACGTTGCTGTTGCTGCTTGAAAGCACGCTGGGCTTGCTCTTGCAGAAGTTGGAGGCGATCGCGAAATGTAGATGACGACATGTGAGCATCGGATGGGCACGGCTGTGCCTGATGATCACGGAGGTTGAAACGGGAGTAACTTGAGGCGAGACTCGTAGTAGAACTTGGACCTTGTAGTAGAACTTGACTGAAGGTGGCTCCCGGGTCTGTTCGGCACCAATGAAAGAGAAGTGGAGGTCTTTACTAGTGAATCTTACACACAACACAACACACACGCACACACTCTCAAATGCACACACACGCAACCACTCGCTAACTTGCTACTACAAACACTCACACAAAACTATCAAACTCTTCATCACATACATGGCATTGCAGCATGGCATGACAGGTGCACGCGTGATAATACAAGTAAACAGGATCGGGCCGGGGAGGCGTGGGT
Organism: Sabatieria punctata; assembly: GCA_030248155.1. Lineage (NCBI taxonomy): Eukaryota > Metazoa > Nematoda > Chromadorea > Araeolaimida > Comesomatidae > Sabatieria > Sabatieria punctata. The sequence goes on from JASANB010001562.1 coordinate 30,437, forward strand.
GGGCGTTATCTGACAGTTCGGTGCCCAAGGGGTTTCGCCCACGGAGCGTCGTCCCACATTTCAAAAAGCTCAAAAACGGCTGGAAATGCGTTGTCAGTAACGTGGGCACATATATGCCTACTTCGTTTGTATATGTATATGTATATGTATATATACAAATGCTCATTAGTTTGTATATGTATATGTATATATACACATACAAACAAAATTTTAATATTGCATATTTTTTGTATATTTGTATATTAAGAATATTATAAATTTTCTGCTGGAAAGCATGATTTCGACAAACCAGGTGGGTTAGGGGTACTATGGCGGGTGTCATTGTCATATGGTAGGGCTAGCCAACATGAAATGTTCTCAAATTGCATGAATGTATTCCGATTTCAGGCAGTTCTCCCAACCGGTGCGAACTCTATTAAGTGATACTGCCCTCAGTCTTAGATTTTTACGAGCTAAAATTTATGTTTTTTGCTAAAACTCAGGCTTTTTAGGATCTGTAATATCAAGAAATTTTTTGTGCGGTGTGGGTAAGTCACCGGTGGTCGAAAATCTTTAAGTAATACAAATACTAGCAACAAATTCAAACTTACGCTTTAGGTACACCCCTTTGTTTTAGGTTAACAGGTATGTTAAGGCTTAGGTTCTGGCTTTAGTCTTCGATTCAGGCCTACTAGGCTCGTACATACAATTGTAGGTACAGTTTTAAGCAGAAATAGCGCCTGAAATCGTTATTACGCATCATACGGAGAATGGATGAACGGGTTTATTTATCTGAAAAAATAATAACACGTTTAAAACTGGGATGAAACGAAAAGGGAAACGTGCTGGATTGGATTATCAATTTCGTCATTGAGCGTGCCTACTATTCCATTTTTTCGTTTCAAACAGCAAAACTCATTGCGAAATACTTCTAAAACGAAGATGAATAATATTTGGTCTTAATGCAGATGAGGCTAAACCGCAAATTTAACAAGTTCTTCTGGAAAAGTTGAAGACATAGGCTCAAAATACAAAAACACCCGAAGAAACTGTAAAAATATCTCAATTACCATACGAAAGTGGCCAAAATGTGCTAAACTACTTACTGCAAAAATATACAAATGAAAATATACAAACCGTTTGTATATCAAGTCTGTTTGTATATGTATATTGAATATTTCATCAACAGTCAGTTTGTATGTATATGTATATGTATATCCAAAACATTTGTATATATATACAAATTTGTATATGTATATTTGAATATACAAAGCCACACTAGTTGTCAGCACGTTTTATATAATAAGAAAGCTAACAATCGTCAATATTTTTAGCAGCCAAATAGCGTTTTAGAGCTTAAAACAAGCCTAAAAGGAGAGGAAGGGTTTCTAAAACCACTGCTTACCACAGGCTTATTAAGTGGACTTTTAGTTAAAAATTTTAATGATTTCTGAGCCAGTGTGTGTAGAGATGCACTTCAATTCTGCATTATTATTGTTACTGTCATTATCTCTTGTACTGTATTGTATTGTGTGGCGTGTGTTTTAATACCTCTCCTCGTTGTTCGTTTCTCTAACTCACTAAAGTAAATACTTTACTGGTTCGCTCTTAGTCGGTTGCTGTTACCGCATCAACAGTGTGTTTGTACTGGAGCTTAGCTTAGTATAGTCTAGCACTTAACGCTGTCTATGGTACTTGTACCTAGGCTAGTGGCCATACATGTAACAGGGGGGTCTGCCTCCCATTTAGTTGTTTCTTGTTATATTCTAGTATTGGCTTGCTTGTGGCTATAGTGGTATTTGTGCTGGATTTTGATATATTAGCTAACATCTAGTTTGTTTTATAGGCTCTCATAATAGGTCACCCCCCCCCCCCGATGTGATTTTGCCGACCCCCCCTCCGATTTTTCTGGCAAGTAAATTTTTGAGCAAATTTTTGCAATTTTTTAGAATTTCAGACACAAAAGTTGCCAAAATCGCCTGCAAAACAGCACTTTTTAGCTGTATTTCAGCCCAAATTAGCGATTTTTGGCGATTTTTAGCCCAAAAATTGCGATTTTTTCGATTTTTGAGCGTTTTTTAGTGCCCTACCCCCCTCCCAAAAATTTTGGCTCAGACCCCCCCCGGCCGGCGCCAGACCCCCCAACGCCCCCTCCCCCCATCGGCGGATGACCTGTTACATGTATGCTAGTGGCACCCTATATGGTACCCCCACGTTCAGTGGCGTATCCAGGATTTCGGAAAGGGGGTGTGTAAAATTTTGAAAGTGCCTGGTTGGGCCGCTGCCTAACCAGGGTAAGAAAATTAAGCAAAATTGGACCTAAAAAACGCGTTTAAAACACATTCCTGGTTTAAAATTAACAGAAATTACAAGTTATAGTAGTTTAAAGTGGCCTGGTTGGGTTTCAAAAACGCATTTAAAAGGCATTCTGAGCACAAAATAGACAGTTTTGGTACTTAACTCATTACTTTTGCTTATTTTTGACAGACATTCTCTTCCTACCTCCACCGCAAAGGGGGGTGTACCCACCCTACACTACTGTTATTTTGATATATTAATATTAAAATAAAACTATTATTAATAGTGCCATTTTAATAGTATTAAATCTATATTAATATTAAAATAGAGGCCTACTATTATATTAAATTAAATTAAAAATACAAAGAGGGGCTGGATATTAAAATTTATTTTTAATAGTATTTTTATAGCATTTTAATAGTTTGACCTTGTTTGACAATGAAGGAGTTACCTGCAATACTAGAATCTAAATCAGAATTTTACCTCAGAAAATGATATGGAGGTCGGAAAAGTCGTCTCGAGAGAGGGTCCCCATCCGGGGGGTCTGGCCTAACTCGAGTGGGGGGCAGACCGCAGACACCTCTGTTACATGTATGCTTAAAACCATGTTCAGACAAAGTCATTTTAAGAGCGACCCGCGGTAGAGCGTCGGACGTAGAATGTGATGGGCTATCCAACCATGTACGCGAAATCGATCTACGACCACTTATATCAGAGTGGCATCAAGTCAAAGTTTCGATCGAAAATTACCCAATTTCCAGTTTACAGTCTTGAAATAGACAGTCTGTGTTTCGGCACTTCTGAAAGTAATCTACTATCAATAAACAGTGTTTCTGGCCTATTTTGACCTGCTAATTTCAGAAATGACCTTAGTTTTACTTTATACCCTTCCAATTTCAAGATGCAAGTTTACCATGGTTTAATAAGTAGACAGTGTTATATCTCAAAATCTCGAGCTTATACAGAAAAATTAAGGTCATTTCTGAAATCAGCAGGCCAAAATAGACTAGGAACACTATTAATTGATGGTAGATTCCCTTCGGAAGTATTGAAGCATAGCCTATCTATTTTAAGATTATGGTTCTCAAAAGTGTATATGTTGATGAATCTTCAGAGGTCCATAACTACCGACTGAGTTGTCCTAGCGCCAAAAGAAGATGATATTCAGAATCAGTGAAGAAAAATGCACCTAATAGGAAGCACTTGATGCTTCGGTTTCATAAATCACTAACGATGTGAATGCCAGGGCACCAGGAGAAAATAAGTCGCTCAGGACTGGTCATATTGTAAAACCACTGTAACTTTTATAATTAGAGTTGAAAACTGCATTAGGTGATGCAGATTTCACGGCTATGTATCCTGCATATGATTGATTTTAGTCACCTTTCAGACCGGGACGATATAACAAGTGCAATATTTTTAAATGCCGATATCGTGAGAACAAGGCACTCTAGAGCAAAAATACGGTCATTTTCGGAATCGCAAGAATCTCAGCTATCATTTGACGGCCGAATCTACGCCATTTAACTAATTAGTTCGGCAGCAGGTGTCAAAATCTGAAGAAAACCAGGTCGGAGCTTGCGTCATTTTCGATCGAAACTTTGACTTAGTGCTACTCTGATATAAGTGGTCGTAGGTCGATTTCGCGTATATCGTTGGATAACCCATCACATTCTACGTCCAACGCTCTACTGCGGGTCGCTCTAGCTTCATGGAGACCGGAATTGTGAATGATTCTGAAAGATACCGCAAAAATGTTTTCGAAAAATTAAAACATAAATAACTCAAAAACGGGACCGATGCTAAAAAAATTGAAAACACCAACGTGTAGAGGACAACGTGTTCTATTTACCCTGAAAGTATGGCCAAAATCTGCGAGGGACGTGAAAAAATTATTTTTCACTTTTTAAAATTACCCGTAAAATCAACGGTATTCACGCTGGCCTGAATCGATCAGCCCCAAACTTTGTGGGTGCAGTGGTCATAGTAAGATTAATTTATGCTGAAGATATGACCGCGATCGGCAATTGCGAACTGGAGAAGCAGTGGAAAATGTCCCAAATCACGTATTTGGCCATAAATACACCAAGCGGTATCGCAGAGCAAAAATACCACAGTGGTGGTGTTTTCTACTAAAGACCTATTGATTCATCACATAAAAAGTATTGGTCAGAAAATTTCATGTTCTGCCCTTTTAAGGGGACCTGCCCCGTTCTTAAAAAATATGGCTCTTAATATTAAATTAAAATAAAATTTCACAATTAAACTAACAGTACCCTACACCCCCCTGGATACGCCACTGCCCACGTTCGGAGACTGTAGTGGTACCATATATGGTACCGGCACCCATAATGGGTAGGGGTACCATTTATGGTACAACCACAGTGGCCGAAGGTTGGGATACCATAATATGGTGTTATTATATGTTACTATAGTATATGGTGTTGGTACCGTAAACGTCGTTAAGTGCCTGATGTAGTACGGGTGTATGTTCTTGTACTTTTGTGTCGGAGTGGGGCGGTTTTGGCATTTCTGGCCGGGTTTCCTAGTATGCGCTTGAGGTAGGCTACGCGATTACAAGCCCAATAGACATTACTGGTTGGTTTGGTAAAGTAGGTTAAGTAATTGGAACTTTTGCTCTTTCCAACTGCTGCGCTAAAGAGAAAAATAAAGACATGCTCGCCAATAAGCACGTGCCCTTCAGCTATTTTTGCTTTTATCAATCGTCTTAAGGCTGAGCGAGAATCCTGCAAAGTTGTTGGAAAGCTCCAGAGACACTATGCGAGCGAGCGCCGCAGCCTACGTTGTTAGCGGTGTTTGTTTGCGAGCGATGCGACGTCAAACGCGCTTCGTGCTCAATTTGATCCTACTTTTCACTTTGCTTCTGTTCGCCGGCGTTACTGTCTCCATCATAGACATAGAGCAACACGGCTGGGGTCTCTATTTAGCGCTGGTATCTGTGGTGGCACTCATAATTCTACTGGCTTTCTGCATAGTGGGCACAGAGGAGAGCAAACCTATTGCCGACCCGACGGTGGCAAAACAGATTTTCGGCCAAACCATCGGCATGCTGGGAATTCAGATGGGCATAGCCAACGCAGTAACCACCAGCTCTTCTAAAGAGGACACCGAGGTGGGATTGCATTTTGAAAACCTGGCCGCCATTAAAGAAGATGCTGAAGGAGAAGCCAGAGCCGCCGCTAAGCTGCTGCGAAGTCCGCGTCACTCGGTCTGATCACTGGTCTTGCTAATTACTATGAAAGCTACTGTGCTAAGTCTGAACAAATAACATTGGAACTAATCAGAAAAGAATTAAACCTGCTCAAGATCAAAGTCCCTCCTTTGTTTCGTGTAGCAATTAGCTAGAAATCTGATGACACATTTCCTGTTTTCGCTTGCTTAGTACTTGTCGTACATGTAACAAACAGGTCGTGCCGTGCGCCGAATTGTGGACAACAACCGTTATCATATATATACAGTATAGATCAAAAAAAATGTCCCATCGCTTTTTCGGCCTTCACTCAAACGTTTCGTTCTCAGTCACTTCTTTACCGATTTGGCTCAAATTTTCAGCAAAAATTAACAACATGGTTGGCTAAATATTCTGCAACTTTGGTGCGAAAATTCCAACGGAAAAAATTTTTTTGAACCGAAAAGTGAAAATCATAGTGGTCTGTGTAAATTCAAATTTCCCGCGTAATTACGGCGCTATCGCTTAGATAGTTGCAGGAATGATCGGGCGGACATTTGGTCATAACATATTCAGACGGCAGCCCTCTGGCTTAAGGGGCACTAAAATTGGGGAATTTCAAAAACATGACAAAATGTGACTTTTCTTCGTAAAAACGGTGAAATGACAATTCAGAAGATTTTCGATTTTCTAAAAACACTGTGGAGAAGTTTTCTATGATGTGAAACAGAGTTTAAATATCAGGTTCATTCATTTGTCGAACTTCCTGCTACAATCTGTGTTGATTGACAACTGATTCAGTGCTTTGATTCCAGAATGTACAGATTTCTTAACTATGGGATTTTCGATCATGTTTTTAAAATTCCCCAATTTTAGTGTCCCTTAAGCCAGAGGGCTGCCGTCTGAATATGTTATGACCAAATGTCCGCCCGATAATTGCTGCAACTATCTAAGCGATAGCGCCGTAATTACGCGGGAAATTTGAATTTACACAGACCACTATGATTTTCACTTTCTGGTTCAAAAAAATTTTTTCCTTTGGAATTTTCGCACCAAACTTGCAGAATATTTAGCCAAGCGTGTTGGTAATTTTTGCTGAAAATTTGAGCCAAATCGGTAAAGAATTGACTGAGAACGAAACGTTTGAGTGAAGGCCGAAAAAGCGATGGGACATTTTTTTTGATCTATACTGTATATAACAATACTAGAACATATATATCTGTGTCTGATAAAGGTGTGGAGCGCGCCGCGCTACATAGTACTGTTGCTGAGTAAAATATAATTATATTTTTTAGAAATTTACTAATACAAGTAAATTATTTGGTAAGTAAATTATAATTTTAATTATACTAAAAGTGAATTTTTGCCTTAAGTATAATTATAAGTATAACTTTAATTAATTTTTTAGAAATATGCCAATACAGGGTCCGCCAAAAAAACAACCCAGCAGATTTTTTTGCTGTAACAACCGCAAATCTCAGCCGATTTGAATAAATCCTTTTTTAAATAAAAGACAAATAAATTATTGAAAGATTGATATACGCTTATTGAGATAGCCTGCTTAGTTCCTGACATATTTGTCCTCAAAGTCAAAACAGAGATTTTACCAATGAACAAGAGTGATAAAAAACAACCCGGCAGATTTTTTAGTTTTGCAACCATGAATCTCAACCGATTTGAATGAACCCTCTTTTGAAAGATGATAAATTCTTCAAAGATTGGTGCAATTTTTATTGAGATTCACTGCTTAGTTCCTGAGATATTCGCTCTCAAAGTCAAAACAGTGATTTTGGCAGTGAACATGAGCGATTTTCTATTATTCCACTGCACTTCGTAATAAAACGGATTCCTGCTACTGCTAAATGCTATTGGAGGCTTTACTGGTGACACACAAACTCGGTTTACTTCAACAGTAAAGTGTCATTAGCCTCCAGCAGTAGGAATCTGCTTTATTATGAAGTGCAACGGAATCGCTCTTGTTCTTTGCCAGCATCAACAAAAATTTCATCAATCCTTTAAAAATTTTTTATCTTTCCTTTAAAAAAGGATTCATTAAAATCCGTTGAGATTTGCGGTTGCAACGGCGAAACAGCTGCTGGGTTGTTTTTTGGCGGACCCTGTACAAGTAAATTGTTTGGTAAGTAAATTATAATTAAATTATATTTCAAATAAATTTACTTAGCAACAGTACTACATAGTGGTTCCTAGGAAAAATGGGCGGGGTTAGGGGGAGTGCAAAAATTACGTAATAGCATGAGGGGAGGGGGATCGCCAAATGATTACTAATCATTACGGTGGGGCGAGGGGGGTTGGTGACTTCATTACGTAAATTTTTAAAGTGCAGAAATCACTGAAGTGGTCATAATTTTAATTGTTTTTTACGTACAGTACATGTGTAGTCCCGATTTGAAGCCATTGGGCTACCGTTTAAGGTCACGGCTTTCCAATTTTTCAGATGCTAAATGGTAACAGTGACCTTTGACATCTTATTAAGCGTTTGTAAAGTGTATAGCACTTATCGACTCAATCTTTTACCGGGTTCGTGCGGCTTTTTCAAAGCAAAATTCCCTGACCCTAAGTCAAATTTCCCTGACCAATCAGAGTGAGAACATTTCAACAAGGGTGAGAAGTTTTTAAAAATTGGTTCTGAAAAACTAATTTAAACGGTGTTCTGAGGGTAAAATTTCAAGTTGTAGTAGTCGCCCTTTGGACGAGAGATGATTCTACAACTATCAAATTTTTCCCTGATCGGACACCAAATTAACTGAATTTTCCCTGATTCCCTCAACTTTTTAAAATTCCCTCACTTTTCCATGACTACCTGACTTTTCAGGTCCCGCATGAACTCTGTTTTACGACTATCGATCATCAGTCAAGTGATATGGCACCAGCCCTAAAATCCATGATAAAACACTTTGGTTTCAACTTTAACAAAAAGCCACCCTTGTATGGATGGCTTCTATGTAAAACTAAGACTATACGTGCATGTACCGGAGACTGCTGCATAGGGTACCCCTCCAGATAGCGTACCCCGGGTACACTAGCTGGCACTTACACTATTTGGAGACAGGTTTTATGTCATGGGTGTCCAAAATTTCCAACATCACGGTAGCTTTAAAGAATGTCTACGAATACATTTTTGCTAATTTTCAACGTTTTACTGACACAAACCTCACAAGAATGAAAACTTTGGCCAACCACTCTCATTTACATGGCAGAAACAGTACTCTGGATTGGAAAGTCGCATTTTTGCTCAGAAATCGTGAAAACAAGCAGTTTAACGTGATTTGGCTAAGTACCAGTAAACGTACCGGGTACACTAACAGGATCTGATTTTTGTTACGGAAAACGCTAAGTGCTAGTTAGTGTACCCGGGTACCCAATGCAGCACTCTCCTCCGGTAGTTGTAGCTCATCAATAAAAAACTAAGAAAATTATAAATTGTTATTAGATACGATGTTATTTTAATAAAAACGTCATTTTACATGGAATTCAACGCAAAAATTTCGGCTCTATCTCTTCAAAAATTGAAATTTCGGGGGGGTAGCCAAATTATTACGTAATTCGGGGACGGGAGTCAGAAAATTATTACGGGTGATTGATTATCCGGGGGAGGTGGTCCGAAAATGGGCAAAATACCATTACGTAATTTTTGCAATTTGACAAGGCAATAATTACCTGAGGTCTCGATCGAAGGGCTTCTTTCACTTTTGCTTGAACAGGTACCGTATATGTTGTTAGTTCCCAGACTATACAATGGGCTAAAAATTGCTAGTCAGCTAAAGATTTGTTTTGCTGGCAATTGACCGTTACCGGTGGAGCAACCACTCAACCCAGTCTGACTGTACATGAACAAATTGATTTTAATACTTGTCTGACCAAAAATGACCAATATGGAAATATGGCGGCACCACACAGAATATTTTTGGCCAACATTGCATTGTGTATAAACCAAAGTATTTTGAGCACAAAATCACAGTCAGAGTTTGACCGAGTTGGCCTTTCGTTTGAATTTGGCCAATTTGCCTTGCTTCGGTTCCACCACCAAGGTAATAGTTTTCAAAGAGCCTGTGCTTCCTTTGAACCTGCCACTTGCAGCCAGAGAACAGACCAGTGGGTTGTTGTTGCTCCGACCACCAGGTTCTGAGGGTGATCTATGGAGGGCTCCAGGTGGAGGAGGAATCAACAGTAAATTGTTTTCCGTCTGTTGCGGTGCCACCTTTTCATAGATCACCTGAAGCAGGGTTCTACTTATTCTTTTAGTATTTGGCACCGCAGTAAACACTATGTAGTATTTGGCACAGTTCTACACACAATCGTCTTCATTGTCACCTCATCATCAATTGTCATCGTCGTCATGATTGTGTTATCATTGTCATCATTTCTTCTATCATCAACATCATTGTCATTGCATTATCATTGTTTATCATCGTTTGTCATGGCCCTTTAAGGAGGGTGGTTGATGTGTCCACTACTGTAGTATGTGAATGCATGATATGCATCCTGTTGTAATGATCTTCTTGTGTGCTGTTTATACATAGAGCTGTTGTGTTGCGTGTTGACAGCCCGCTTGCTATAACGTGTCTAACCCAAGTAAAGTCTGATCTACTTGGAGTCTACAAATACTACGCAAGATAGATCTTTCACTGTTGTTTTGTTGTAATCATCATTATCATCATTGTTTGTTGTCATTGTCATCATCATCTGCTGTTATTGACATGGTCATTCTCATTGTTGTTGTCATCATCACTGTTGTTGTCAACATCGTTATTGCTGTTGTCTTTGTCCCTGTCATCATCATCGTCATCATCATCTCTTATTGTTATCATTGTCATTGTCATTGTCATTGTCATTGTCATTTCATTGTCGTTGTGCTGATGCTCGCTCTCGATCTCGTTCTCATTCATCATCATCATCATCATCATCATCATCATCATCATCATCATCATCATCATCATCATCATCATCATCATCATCATCATCATCATCATCATCATCATCATCATCATCATCATCATAAATCATCACAGCTAAAGCCGTCTGACCGCAACCTGTGGTTTTCGGCTGGAGGCGGGCGGGGCGGGCCCCGGCGGGGGCGGGGCGCGGGGGGCGGGGGGGGGGGCGCGGGCGGTCACTCAGCATCTTGCCAACGTCGCTCAGCAACACTGCCGGGCTCAGCGCTTCCAGAGCACTCCAGGATAAATCCAGGAGTGTAGCAGACCCAGGAAACCTGCAACCTCAACACAACAATGTCTTCCATATGGCTATAAACAAACATGAACGGTTCCGGGATTTATGACTACGCTGCTTATGGACGGCCCATTAGAAATAAGAACAGGAAGTAAGAAATAAAAATACCCAGTGACGTGGCCACGTGGCCAGGCTGGTTGCCCCCCCCCAGGGTGAGAAAGCTTTTACACACACGGAAGTTATAGCATTTTGATGTGTCATTAGTCTAAGAACGTTTTCTGTGTACATGTAGATGAGTGGCCCGAGTCTACAATATTTGCATGTGACGTGTACGCAGGAACTGTGAAATGCAGTAAACGTCACATGAGCCGCTATTGATTATCTTTGGGCGCAGGTGTAGTGAGGCGGCTCCTCCCTCACATGACACATGCCCCTTTTGAAGAGCGCCTCAGGGAGGCTGGCCTAAGTCAAGTGGCAATATCGTAAACAGGTTTTAGCCTAAAAAAAGATGCATAGGCAAACTCACACTTGACCACAAAAAGAAGCATTTTGGCGGTGCGGGTGGTCGGCTCGTTGGGACACGGACATACTGCGTCTCCTCATCCTCGAATCAGCAATCTCCATAGCAATTCTGGCATTGAAATAGACCATAACGGAGAAGGGAATTACATAGAGCACAGTCAAGTTGCCGACAGTTAGGTACCAGACCACGTAGATCGTATTATTCCGCAGGTTCATCTTGACTGCTCCATCATTGATGTGGAACTCGAAGAAGCGAATCAAATTCAACAGAACTGACGTGCCCACAATCACTGAGCTGCTGATCAGAGCGCGACTTCTAAACTTTCTTTCTACCCACTGCCATTTGAACAGGCCAATTAACAGTGTCTTGCTGTTTTTGTTTCAACTACATAATTGCTGACTCTGTGACATGAGAAAAAGTACTCAACCAAGCAGCTAAATTGATGGATACAGTGTAATACAGGTGCAACATGACACAACATAGTGTAACGCAACTCAAACATAACGTCGCACCTACCGTATTCGGGGGGGGGGGGTCTAGTTTCCGACTAGTGTCTGGTTGCCGGTCTGTTGGAGTGCCGGTATATTAGGAGCAAAAACGGTATTCTAAGAAAGAACAGTTCAATAACCAGTCAACATTCAAGAGTTTCATGCAGGCAGAGCAAGGTGAAACAGTTCCAGTGACCACACAAAAAAGATAAAATTTGTATACGTGCGTATTTTACTTATGGGAAACAGGAATTCAAGTCGTTACAGAATTACCACTAAGCGCTGTTTTCTCCTACAAAGCATTGGGATTCCATCTTCCTAATGAAGGATTTTGGCGGTCTCAGCTAACAGAGGATTTGACCAGTAAATAACTCGCTGATAGATAAAAAGCTACAGCCGAATTTCCGATAAAAAAAAGTCCGGCAAGCTGAAAATAGAACGGCTGACTGATTTAACCAAAATTCAGCCCTACTAAGTAAATCTCTAACAAATTCGGCCAAAAATCGCTAAGAAGCGGTAATCTAGGCAAGCTACAGTACGTACTAGAGACTTTTTTTTAGCAAGTCTAGTGTCTGAAATTGCAAGAAATAATTTGCGCGCGAGTCCGAATGGGTTGAAGAAAGATTGGAATTGGTGGGTGAGAAAGGGCAAGAGTAGAAGAGATGGATGCTTTACCTTTTGCAATAAGAAGCAGCTTTGAGCGGTCTACAAACGGCCACCCACCGTTCGGCCACCAGAAACCAGATCGAGCAAAGTGGCAGATCATGGTGATCGGATAGAGATAGACGGCCGACACCAATCGCATCCTGCGTTCTCAGTTCCGGAGCCAAGCGCCGACAGGTTGAGACAGACTGGAATTGCCAGCAGCAACAACAAAGTGTCACTGATACTCATGGCTGCCAGGAAAATGTTGATTCCGAGAGTGCGAAATGTGCGCTGTAGAAAGACGAGATCGACATGCCGTTGCCTGCCACGCCCAGCACGCTGATGCAAAGGATGGTAAGGCTTTGCAAAGATTCCGACTGTACCATTCCTCTCTCGGACTGGTTGAATTGCTTGGAAAAATTCATTCAGCAAGTGATAGAGTCACCCACGTACGTTAGAAGGCCGCCGCGAGCATTCAAGGTTAGTATTGAGAGGCTAGGATGTAGCTGGATTAACCTAACTTAATCGGTTCGTTGCCCTCACGCAATATCAGTCGAGCCGTTTGTCATTAGCTAATGGGCAACGCGGCCGGCCGACGAGGGTCTATGACGCAGCTATCTTTACTAATTCTACAAATTATATCTTTTCTCTCTAGCCGAGAAACAGAAAAACAAGTCTAGTGTGTCGTTCTTCAAGCAGAACGCTCTCACCACTATTCAAATAGCTATTGAAAAAGAAAAAATCGCATCAAGTTCTTTAGAAGCGATAGTTCTGTCATCTTTCGCGATTAACCGATTTATGCGTGAATTATAAAATTTCGAGGCTTCATAAGAGAACTAGAATTTGAAAAATTTGAATTTTTCAAGAAAAACTCAATGGCCGACACGGAATATGTAAAGTCGAATTATTATTGTTTAGGTACATTGGTAGCGAACGTGTTCAGACGAACAAGGAAGATTCAGTGAAACCTTTGGCGACCAGTTGCGTTACCTACGGCAAGATCAATTTTGATTCATTCTAGCTTGCTTTGGACGCAAATTTTTCCGTTCAGAGCGAAGACTTCTACAATGTAGCTAAACTGAAATGCATTTTCGAACTCAGCACACAAAACTGCATATAACAGTATGCTAACCACTAAGCTTTGCAGAAAAAATTTTTTTTCGAACACCTTTGAGAGGGCAAAACACCCTCCCCACCAGCACACTTGTAATGCGCTCATTTACAGCACTAACTTTTGTTAAAACATGAGCTTGGCAAGGTGCCTTACACCGACTGAGTAGGTGCTAAACGCCGACTAAGCAGTTGCGATACGCCGACTTGTAACTTTTTAACCTAATAGTATGTAGCTGCCTCTGTGTGTGTGTCTGTGTATTTCTGCTAGTACATAAAAAGTCCAAGCTATGCGGCACATAGAATTTCAGACGCACACTCGTAGGCCGATTTTCTCAGAGAACTTCAATTTGTAGATGTAGTTTGTACTGGAGCGAGCTGAAGAAAGAGCTGAATTTTCATTTTATCGACAAAATTATACGTTTATTCTAAGAAAGAGCTCGAATTTCAAGGTTGCGTTTAAAATCTACCTGGATTTCAAGAATTCGTTCGAGTGAAGAGTTTTCTACTCAAATTGATCATCAGGAACGCACTAGAAACCGCATTTTACCAAAGAAACCTGAATAACTATCAGAGAGACTTCAGTTTATGCTCTATAAGGAAACATGTCATTTAAGACGATAAATGAATAGAAGATATGTCACGAAGATATTTTGTAGTCTTAGTTTATACTACAGTTGGGTAGGGTGTACCTGAACCTGAATCTGAAACCTGGGTATTAACCTGAAAATTGTGAACCTGAACCTGAACCTGAACCTACTTGAAAATAAAAGTACTTACCTGACACCTACTAGGTCGGTACCTACTTTTCAGGTTTTTCTTGTCTTAGACTTCCCGGTAGAAGTAGCACGTACTGTCAAGTTTTGAAATTGGTTAGATCACATATTGCTTGACGCTCTACAAGTTTTGTCCTTAAAAATGGTGTGCTTGGAGCGACTGCACGTAATGCACATTATCTCTATCTGCACCTACATTGTACGTGTACTGTAACTTAAAAATGAATTCGATTATAGGGAAAGCCCCCCATCCGGAAATTGCCTTTATGAGAGCTTGTCTTCCTCTATGTCTAAGCCTAAGCTTTAGTTTGTTTGTTGAACGTAAGCTTAAACGTCAGCTCAGTAGAACTTATGTAAGCCTGAGCCTAACCCAATGCCGAAACTTAGAGTTTGAAATGAACGTTCGTGGAGTGCGTGGGGTTTCCTACTATAATGGCGATCGGTCCGTCATACCGCACAAATTGTTTTGCGTTTTTCTCGTTTTTTGTCGAATTGTTGGTTTGTCAAATTTCAATTGCTTTGAACATGGATCGTTTTCTTAAGAAAAGGACAGGAGCGCTATTGATTTAGCTCATAGCCAAAAATTTGTGTCTTTATTTGAAAGTACCTGAATCTGAACCTAGCACCTGGGTACTTTTGAAAAATGTACCTCAACCTGAACCTGAACCTGAAATTGGATTTTAGAGATACCTGAACCTGGATCGTCCCTGAAATTTGAAAACGTATCTATCAACTGTAGTTTATACTAATTATGAAAGGCATCAAACTCTGATTGTGTGTGCTCTCTGGTATCTGCACTAAGGGGCCGTCCATAAACGACGTCGTTCCAGAGGGGGAGGGGGGTTTGGTTGAAATGCGACGATAGACGACGCACCAGGAGGGGGAGGGGGTTAGCAAAAAACGATGTAGCTTTTTTCGGA
>JASANB010001563.1:0-10026 GCA_030248155.1 Sabatieria punctata
GAAAACGATCGCAATAGTGGGACACTATCCCCCATTAGCGAAAACCTACCTGATTTAAGCTGAGGCTAGATCCTAAAATTCCTAAAGATAGATCCTAAAGGTACGTTTAACTTCATCCCAAGCCTAATCCCCAATCAATGTAGAACCTAAAACTTGTTCACAGTGCTGAACAGAAGCTGGTACTTCCAAATTGGTGGGGGGGTTAGTGTCGATGTATCAAAATCGGAGCATCAGACAGTGCGTCATGCATAAGTGAAATGCACGCTGCTTCCCTCGCAATTCTGCAGCGAAACCTAGCTTAGCCTGTACAGGGTATATACAGACTATAAACTGAAAGACTCGTATGAGCTAAAATCAATCAGGTGTTTATCCGTACGTTCCTGTCTTGAGGAAAGAGGTTTAAGTCGATCATTTTTCCTCCAAGACTTGCCGCAAGTATATGACCAGCATCGTCACCTTTAACCCCTCGATTTGCAATAATTTTTGCCAACGCTCTATCCTTGTCAGTTTTTTCGCCTTGTCCGATCGGAGATAAATCCCACTGCCAACTGGTCGACTCCAAGTATCTGGGCAACCGTCCACAATATCGACCCTGACGCGGGTGCCAATCGGATGGAAAGTTTTCATCTATTTGCGTGTAGTAAACCTTCTGGATCGGTCGAAATTCCGCCAAATACGACAGTTTCTGGATGCCGGGAACGCGCTCACAAACTGAAGTGTAGTCGGCCCATTGCTGCGAGTTGGGGTCGACTTCAAACGGCAACGCTTTGTCTGGGCAGTTGAATCCTACAGCGTGCAGCTCGAACGCCGGCATGTTAGGTAGATAGGGCGGCCACCATTTTACACTGGACTACGCACAAGACTAGCCAGCGAGCGTAGGAAGTTTGTGTTGAAATGGTGAATCAGCTCAGCCGTTCGTCGAACAGCCGTTATCAGCTATTTCGGTCGGCAATGTACACAGTGAGGGAGCAGCTCAGCATATAAACTGACATATTCGGAAGGGTGGTAGGTACCTCTCTTCAGTTTCACTGTTCATTGCACTTTACAAATTTCCCTCTGTGCTGCTGGATTGCAGAAATTCTTTCTAATCACAAAGTGCCAGGCAAGGTAACTTATATATGTCCTTCTAAAGCGTACCGGTACGTTATTAAACGGTAGATGCGCATTCAAGTTAGCCGCTAAAAGTTTCCTGATGAAGCAGGGTGCGATGTACGGAAAATTACGAAATTTGCTCAGTTAATCAGAACGCCCGGGCGCGGTTTTGAACGATTGCCGAAATTTCGCTGCGATGTCCAGTGCGATTTTCCCGTTTCACACCTCAAACAGAAGTGTGTCAATATTAGAGTGCGAACTGGTATTGGGTGTATTGGGGTGTTTTCCAGGTATTGGGTATTGGGGTTTTTTCTCCCAATACCCAATACTAAATTGCACAATTAAAAATAGAGAAAAATCGATGTTGGCCTGATAAATTGATCTGAAAAAATCGAAAAAGTTGATCGATGATTCGGTTTAGTAAGCTGTTTTCGCGTTAAGGAGCCGTCCATCATAAACGATCTCATTCCAAAAATCCCGATTTTTCGGAGCCCCCCAAAATCGCCTTGCGTCGTTTTTAGGGGAGCCCTCTCCCTAAGACGACGTAGTTTTCGGTTTACCTTCCGCCCGATAAAAGTGCAGTACATACAGAACTGTCATGATTTCTTGATAGCATACTGCGCAATCAATAGAATAAATCCCTACAACCACTCTGGGAAGCTTTTCTGCATTGTAGAAATCTCTGACAGAATCATACATGTAACAGCTCCGGGCCGACCTGGGGGGAGGGGGGTAGGGGGGGTTTCCTCAGGTGGGGGGTCGAGGGGGGGTTTCGCCCAGGTGGGGGGTCCCAAATTTCAAAAAGCTCCAAAACGCCTAGAAATGCGTTTTTAGCACGTTTTTTTCAGTAAGGACGCTAAAAATCGCTATTTTAAGCTGCCAAATAGCGTTTTAAAGCTAAAAACAAGCAAAAAATGACAAAAAGAGCTTCCAAAAACACCGATTTTTCTTAAATATCAGCAGTGGAAACGCCAAATTCGGTTTCCAAAGGGTTTTCAAGTGAATTTTTGGCTAAAAATTAGTGATTTCTGACCCAGTTTGTTAATACTGGAGCCACTACCACCACTTGTATTTTTGGTCGGTGGGGGGGGGTCCCTTAACCTGACTCGGGGGGGGGGGGTGAGGGGGGGTTTGGCCTTTCCAGCAGGGGGGTAACCCCCCCAAACCCCCCGAGTACATGTATGGACAGAATGTACTTAAATTGAAAATAATAAAATCAAATTTCTCTAAAATTCTGAAAAAGAGCGACGTCGTTTTTTGCTAACCCCCTCCCCCTCCTGGTGTGTCGTCCAGATCGATCGATCGAACAAACCATTCCTGATTACAAAAGAACTTGTCGCTAAATAATATCCACTGGGATATTTACTGGAAAAAGGGTCCATGTAATATCCCTGTGGGATATTAAGGGGGGTGGTAGGGATGTAAATGGTATAGAAAATACCAAATACTAGATGGTATTTTCTATACCAAATAATACCAAATAATTCCAAATAGTTGATAAACACGTCGCTAGCTGTTTGGAATGAGCGCAAAGTCATACTTTTTGTTTTTTTTTCGCAAAAATATATAAGTTTTGCCTCAGTGGAAGAGTTTTTGTTGCATCTAAAAGAAATATAGTCATGCCGAGAAAGAAAACGAGCAGAATTTGTTGGTTTTTCACTTACTCGGGAAATGGGCAACCACGTTGTGACGTTTGCGGTCTAGGCTTGGTCTCGATAAAGGGGCCGTCCATAAACGACGTCGGACCAAAATTCCGATTTTTCGGACCCCCCTTCCCATCGCCTTGCGTCGTTTCATGGGGGCCACCTCCCACTTTTTGAGAATTTTCAAGAATGGTTGTTTGTTATAAGCTAAACTGGTCAGAATTCTTTGTTGTTTTGTTGCTCAGAAACGGTAAAGAGACGTCTTGTTCTGCGTGTCTGCATTGTTAAACTTTTAGTAAATTAGAAATAAAGAGAAAACTCTGCTGAACAGAAGAGCTCTGACATGGTATACAGTCGCAAAATATGCAGAATTTATCGCTTAAAAGCTAATTATTTAGTTCTTTAAACTATTTGGTATTATTTGGTATTATTTGGTATAAAAATATACCAAATACCAAATAATACCAAATACCTAGAAAATACCAAATAATACCGGATTCCATTTACATCCCTAGGTGGGATTGTAAGTGGAAATCTCCGGTACGTCTTGTTATTTAGATGTAGCTAATTAACTGTTACAGCCGTTTTCTATTTAGCCGAGAGAATGTCTCAAAGAGGCGTGCGACAACGCGTCCGAGCGCGGGCTGTGTCCTCATCTAGTCAGAAGTGCCCGGTGTGTGGCGATGACCTCAACTGGGGCCGCACCGACCGCCACCCGGCCGCCATGATGGGAGCCTGCAGATGTGAGGGCCACGCAGAATGTCTGGTTGAGGCGATTCGCAGCGGACATTCCCAGTGCGAGCAGTGTCTCCAGCCGTTCTCTGTCTCTGACACACTGCGCATCTTCATTCCCAGACAAATACGCGAGCGCGTTTGTAAGTAACGTGGTTACGTTCTTTTTAGAAGCTGCAAACTTCACACACAAACTGCCTTTCTCGGTGGGGAAGCTAGGGAATTTTTTGCACAGCGTAACTAAGAAAAGTTGAAAAATTCCGGACCGAAAGAAAACCAGTTTACTGCTGCTAAGAGAAATTTTTGAAAAACTGAAAATGGTGTGCCGAATTACCCCCGGCTTACCCTTACATGCATGTCTTGATCGGTTCTTTCCGCACTGATTTAATTGGAATTAGCGATGTAAGCGAGGTTCGGTTCAACTCGAAGAACTCGCAACAATCGGTATTTTGAAAACTCGGTAACGTAATCGAGGCATGTGTTAATGGACAATTTTAGAAAGTGCCCATACACGGGCCGGAAAAATCCGGAGGGGGTCTGGAGATCTCGGGCGGGTCCCGGAAACAGTCCAAAAACGCCTATTTTGAATAAGCGAACGTTTTCTCCCTCCGGGAAGGGGGTATGGCCGACTGAGGGGGTTTGGCCGACTAGGGGAAAACCTCCTCACCCCGGCCCATGTACGAAAGTGCCTAAAATAAAATAGTAAAAATAAATACCAGAATTGAATGGCAGAAATATCGGATAGGGCGGAAGAATGGTCTCGGGGACACCCCTCACTCCCTGTTACATGTAAGAACAGATTTCAGCTGTGTCATACCAGGAAGAAGGAGAGAGTTACCCGTCGTTGGGCGCGGAGGACTGTGCACTGTGCGCCCACCGACTGTGGCAGGAGAGAGAGCCGGTGAGTGGGCCCAACTGCTGTGCCCACCGGTTCCACTTGAAGTGTCTTCTGGAGGCTGCCTTCACCCCTGCCCGTCGCTATGCCAGAGAAATGTCGATAGACCCGGACTTCCCCTCCTCCAGATGTCCTGTGTGCAGACAAGAGTTCGTTTTGGCCAGGACACAAGGAGCTCCTGATGTAGCTTTCTTTTGTTGTTGTTGTTGTTGTTGTTGTAACTTTTGTCCTTTCGGACTAGGAGTAGCCAACTGCTATAGAGCAGGAAGAGACACAAGGTCCGGCAGCCTCCTTAACAACAACCCTCCCCTTTTGCTGTCGGTGTGTGCAAGACAGCTAAGGTTTGGTCCCCATTTATCTACTTGCCATTTCTGACTTTCGACTGCCTGGGTTGGGCTTTGTGTCCACTACTTCCCATCGCCTCGACAGGTTTCGAACCCACAAACACACCGCTTCCATGGGTGCCGGGGCCGCCGTGACACACGGGATAGCGTAAACTACCCATGGCCAAGACGCGACACTTTTCTATTACAGTCTGCCACTTAACAACTCCCTTTATGGTGCCGGTACCTAGGCTAGTGGCACGTTCGGGGACTGTGGTGGTACCATATGGTACCGGTAGCTTACTAGTCTGGCTGGTCTAGACACCATATATGGTGTCGGTACCATAAACGGCGTCAAGTGCCTGACTTTATTGGTTCATTGATAGCGTTTGTTTATACACTATTATACATTGTTTTTTGGCTATTTTCTTTTTCTCACCTCTCTCGATTACTGATAATAGGCCGAAAAAATGAGCTGTCACCAGGTAGGCTGATTTTCCAAAAAATATGTCCAAAATTTTTGGCGAGTGGTCTGGACGTCCGAGAGCTAGTTGACGGCATAGAGAATATAAGCCCCAGGCGCCCGCCGCACTTGTATGGAATTAGTGATGCAGACGAGACAATAATACTGAGAAGAGAACCATACATGTAAGTGGGGGGGGCAACTAAACGACTTAGACCAGACCCCCCGGACAGACATGGGCTAGCATTTCGGCTGATGGGGGGGGTAGAATTTTCAATTCCTGATGGGGGGCTGAGGGGGGTAGGAGCGCCTGATGGGGGGCTGAGGGGTGGTAAGCCAAAAAGTCCGATTTTTGGCGAAAATCAGGGTTTTTTGGCTTATTTTTCATTAAAATAAGCTAAAATTAGCTATTCTGAGCTCATTTACGCCTATTCCAGGCATATTTTTATCATAATTTTCTATACAAAATTCTTCCCAAAAATTCCTGATGGGGTAGCGGCCGGCTGATGGGGGGTAGATCAGAGCCTGATGGGGGGTCAACCCCCCCTCAGCCCCCCCTTTGCCCATGTCTGCCCCCCCCCCGATCGGGGATCCGCCCCCCGCCCCCGACCCAAAAAACTGCAAACAGCTCCAGTGCTAACAAACTGGCTCAGAAATAACTTAGTTTGAGCTTAAAATTCGCTCCAGAAGCGTTTGGAAACCGGATTTGGCGTTTCCATTGCTGATATTAGGCGACTTTAATCTCTGAATTTCGTAATAACTGCAAATTACTTGCCTGAAAAATGGTCTCGGGCGGGCCGGTGGCTGTGGCCTAAGTGGCATGGGGCGGGGCAGACTCGCCTGTTACAAATAAGCTGATATCTGAATCTAACCAAACAGAACAGGAAGATAGCCAGAAATGAGCCTCCAACTTGATTAGCTGTAAAGATTGCAGGTCTACGTGCATTACCAGTCATTGGAGAACAGATACAGAAACGAGGAACGTCCGGTGTTCGAGAGAGAGGAACGGGTACAACACCAAGGAGGAATGATAACGCAGCGAAGCTGGACCGACGCAATCGTTGCCGGCACTGTGGCTGTGCTCGGCGCGGCTCTTCTGATTGGCTTCTTGCTCATCCGTCGTTAACTGATCATCTGTTCTCATTGTCTGACTATCTTCTAGCTTATTTGTCGCTTAACAGAAGCTCGCGAACCTCCGGTGTTGTTTTGTTTGGCTGGCGGAAAATCTTTGAACACTTTTTTCCGATCTTCCTGTGATCTTTTAGAAGTGATAATATAGTTGGGGCTGTGTTTGCAACGAACCGTTCCCTTTAAACTCATGCAGCTTTGTGTTTTGTTTTCTTGTTTACGAATTGCAATCAACTGAAGGAAGTATAAACTTTTTTTTGGTATATGCAAGTGACTATTTTATGTGGTTGGTAGCCCGCTACGTTTGATAGCGTACTTTTATTCTGAAAAGTTAGTTGATTAGATTAATCTTGAGTCGACACGTTTTGAGCACTTTTTCGTAACTTTTGAACTTTATTTATTTTTGTCGCCCAAGCACGAACATGTTAGTAACGAAATCACGCAGAAAGAGTGTTAGTGGGCAACAGGATGCACAATGTCTATCTAAGAAGAACGGTGCACCCTTTACTGAAACAAGAGGAAGCCAGAAAGATCAATTTTTTTAAGTTTCTCTGTAAAAATCGTCAAATTTCTAGATTCTATTATATCATTGGGTAAAGAATTCCAAATTCGTATCACCCTTATCGAAAAAAAGTGTCTCGTCCTGACGTTCCCAGTGTCGAAATTTAAGTGTCTCGTCCTGACGTTCCCAGTGTCGAAATTTGTTCGGTAAAAGTGACTGATTAATCCAGATTTCGTAATTACCGTAGCCTATATATGCACTACGTGTCATAAATGTGCTGGTTTGGTTACCCCTAGGCGTTTCCACTGTTGATGTTTAAGAGAAATCCATCTTTGGAAGCCCTTTTTATCGTTTTTTAGCTCTAAAACACGATTTAGCAGCGATTTTTAGCCCCCAGTACTGAGAAAACGCATTTCCAGGCGTTTTGGAGCTTTTTGTAATTTCGGCAGCCCTCTGGGTGAAACCCCCTTCGACCTCCGCTCCCACCTGACGGAACCCCAACGGCCCTGACCTGTTACATGTATGCTACGGGAGGTACTTTACTGAGCTGATTATCTAAAGCAAATAAAAAGTGGGAGGTGGCCCCCATGAAACGACGCAAGGCGATGGGAAGGGGGGTCCGAAAAATCGGAATTTTGGTCCGACGTCGTTTATGGACGGCCCCTTTATCGAGACCAAGCCTAGACCGCAAACGTCACAACGTGCTTGCCCATTTCCCGAGTAAGTGAAAAACCAACAAATTCTGCTCGTTTTCTTTCTCGGCATGACTATATTTCTTTTAGATGCAACAAAAACTCTTCCACTGAGGCAAAACTTATATATTTTTGCGAAAAAAAAAACAAAAAGTATGACTTTGCGCTCATTCCAAACAGCTAGCGACGTGTTTATCAACTATTTGGAATTATTTGGTATTATTTGGTATAGAAAATACCATCTAGTATTTGGTATTTTCTATACCATTTACATCCCTACCACCCCCCTTAATATCCCACAGGGATATTACATGGACCCTTTTTCCAGTAAATATCCCAGTGGATATTATTTAGCGACAAGTTCTTTTGTAATCAGGAATGGTTTGTTCGATCGATCGATCTGGACGACACACCAGGGGCGGTTACTAAAATTCGCAGCTCGCAGCCGTTCGCAGCTTCGCATCCCAGTCGCACCCGTTCGCATCCGTCGGGCGCCAACTCTAAAACATCGATGGAAGATTTATTTTATGATAAAATTGCGCGAAAATGGAATCAGAAATGTCGGATTACGTTACGAGACAGCAAAACGTAGAGTTGTGAGGACATAGTATGTGTGATGGTGCGAGCGGAGCAGATGAAGGACATTTGGGTAACGCAATGAAAATGTATGCAATGCTGCAGAAACCGAGGAAGGAAGCCTGGCAGTGTATTTACCCCTAACATTTTAGGGGAAAAGCAATTATTATTATTAACTGAAACTGGCAAATTTTGGGCCTAAAATTTCGCATTAAATCGAACTAGGGATGCGCTCGGGGCGGAATTTTCGGCCCGGCCCGCTTTTTTTCGTTAAAATAATCGGCTGAGTCCAAATCATTGTTGTTGTTGTTGTTGTAACTTTTCGTCCTTTCGGTCTAGGAGTAGCCAACTGCTATAGAGAAGGAAGAGACACAAGGTCCGGCAGCCAAATTTAGCACTTTAGCACACAGACGTAGGAAACATACACACTCTCGCTCGAGCCAGGCAGCGCGAATAAAGAGCTATTGAAAAACCTCATGGCAAAAAGCTTACGCCAGATAAGAGAGCGCGGAAACAGATGTGTAACAGCATGCATTAACAGAATGCGTCATAGCATAATTAGACCGTACAAACTACTACTATTATTATCACTGCAAACAGTAGAGCCTTCATAAGAGTGTTTCCGCCGCTGATATTTAAGAGGAATCGGAGGTTTCTGGAAGCCCTTTTTATCGTTTTCTTGCTTGTTTTAGCTCTACTAAAACGCTATTTGGCAGCTTAAAATTGCGATTTTTAGCCTCCTTGTTGAAACAACCAGCTAAAACGCATTTCCACGCGTTCTGGAGCTTTTTGAATTTTGGACCCCCCCTCTGGGCGAAACCACCCTCGACCACCCACCTGAGGGGTCCAATGTTACCGCCTCCGGGGCATCTCTATATACCCTTCTTCGGGGTCAATGTAGAGTGGACTATAAATGCGGCCCCAGGTCGACCCTGGCTAGTCCCCAAATGGTAACACCTTTCCCGGGAACGCAGATGGTTCCTGTTAGCTGCAGTTTCCTGGGTAGATACAACAACAACAACAACCACCCACCTGACGGAAAATCCCCTTCCCCCACACCGGCCGTGACCCTCTATAAATAGGACGTTTAATAAACTTTTGCCGGTTTTTGCTTAGTTGGGACGCTTTCAAGGTCACCGTGAGTGTGCCATTTATGGAGGTTCTATTTAGTACCTTCTTCGACTATGTTGAAGCTAGCGTCAACAGTTGTTTGCTTAGACTGTGATCATGGAGAACCACGTTGCACTTGTTTTTTTTTATTTATTTTATTTATTTTGTCGCCCAAGCAAGACAACATGTTAGTACAATGTAAAATAAACAGCGCAGAAAGAGTGTTAGTGGGCAACAGGTACACAATGTCTAAAAAGAACGGTGCACCTTTTACTGGAACAGGAGGAAGCCCGAAAGATCCATTTTCTTTAGTTTCTCTGTGAAAATCGTCAAATTTCTAGATTCTACAATATCGTTAGGTAAGGAATTCCAGATGTGTATGATCCTTATCGAGAAAAAATGTTTTCGACAGTCCAAATTTTTTCCCAAAGAAGGAAGAGACAGTTTCTGAGAGTGGCCCCGTGTAGAGCAAAGGAGAGGTCTTTGGAAAAAGTCGTCAAAGGACAGATCAATCAAGCCATGAACTATTTTGTAAACGAATTGCAAATCAACCACGAGCCTGCGGTACTCTTGTGTTTCAAGGGTTAGCGCCTTAAGGCGTTCAAAGTTGAGGCGTTCTTAAGGTTGTTGACGTGACCGCCTCATCTTTTATTTAATGCAAGACTTTGTACACATCAAATATACATCAACAGCCTCTCTCTGCTGGAAACCCAAGAGGAAAACCGAAAAAGAGGTCGGAAAACTTTTTTCTATTTACTTCTTTTTTTCTTCGCATCGATGTTTTAGAGTTGGCGCCCGGCGGATGCGAACGGGTGCGACTGGGATGCGAAGCTGCGAATGGCTGCGAGCTGCGAATTTTAGTAACCGCCC
>JASANB010001564.1:0-37437 GCA_030248155.1 Sabatieria punctata
CAGTTAGTGATGTAAAATTATGGACTTTGAATTTCAATTCAATTACAATTAAATTATGGCCTAAGTTTTCAATTTCAATTCAATTAAATTAAATTAATTGAAATAGTTTTCCATTATTTTCAATTACAGTTATATTTTCAATTAAATTATGGAACCTCGAAAAATTTCAATTATGCATTTTTTTCAATTATTTTTTCAATTTTTTTGAAAATTGTTCTATTTTTGCTGTTAGAAAACAGTAACAGTGACCCAGGAGGACTTAGAAAAATGTCCATGTAAAAGCTTAGAGACAGCTGGTTAGCCTGCTGCCCAACCAGGCAAGATAATTTTAAAAGGGTGCCCTTTAAAAACGCATAAAAAGGCATTCTGGGAGAAATG
The DNA here is from genome assembly GCA_030248155.1 of Sabatieria punctata. Taxonomy (NCBI): domain Eukaryota; kingdom Metazoa; phylum Nematoda; class Chromadorea; order Araeolaimida; family Comesomatidae; genus Sabatieria; species Sabatieria punctata. The sequence continues at coordinate 379 of JASANB010001564.1, forward strand.
TACAGTTAGTTCATTATTTATTATATCGGTACATATGTAATCTAAAGGTTTTCAGCATTTATGAGCAACATCACACATCCTACAGCTGTAGGTACCTTCGCCAAAAAAGGGGGGGTGTAAAAACCCACCATACATCTAAAAAGCACTGTTTTGACTTTTATGAACTACAAAATAAAAAGCAAAGCATAAAATATTAAAAACAAACTGAGGTCAGTATAAAAGGGTGACAAACCCTAAATAGGTGTTTGTTTGAAGTGATTAGCGCCTCTAATACTTACGCATTTCCTTACATTCATCACAGGAAATAATTGAAAATATAATTGAAATTCCAGGCGAATTTCAATTAAATTACAATTAAATTATGGCTCAACTTTTGAATTTCAATTAAATTAAATTAATTGAATTGAAATTAAAAACGGGCCAATTATGCGAATTTTAATAACAATTAAATTAATTTTTTACATCACTACTGCCAGTAAAACATTTAGAACGCATTCTGAGCATAAAATAGACAGGTGTAGGTCACAATTTTTATTCGTTTGTCTTATTTTTGCCCATTTTATTTCTACCTCCTCCGCTACTGGGGGCAGGGGTGTACACACTAAACATACAACCCCGGGATTTGCTACGGTTCTAGCCATGGTTTATCTTTCTAGCAATTTTTTTCTCACAGTAAACAATACAATCAGTTTTTTAATATATAGTTTTCTCCTCAAGCAATTCTTGGTGACAGCATAGCAAAGTGCACTGAAATTGAGGAATTTCCACAGAAAGGAAAGTCACATTCAGGCATCTTCTTGAAATTTAGCAATTTTTAGTGCCCTTGAGGTACTGTTATTTTAATATATTAATATTAAAATAAAACTATTATTAATAGTGCCATTTTAATAGTATTAAATCTATATTAATATTAAAATAGAGGGCCTACTATTATATTAAATTAAATTAAAAATACAAAGAGGGGCTGAATATTAAAATTTATTTTTAATAGTATTTTAATAGCATTTTAATAGTTTGACCTTGTTTGACAATGATGGAGTTACCTACAATACTAGAAGTTAAATCAGAATTTTACCTCAGATAATGATCAAAATTGAAGGTGTCTGACCGCCCTCTGAATCTCGAATCTTGGAAACTGTGGAAGTTTTCTCAGTAATAGGCATAAATGACAAAAGGACCTTAATCTACTCAATAAACTATGCAACAGTCTTTCTGTCAAAAATGTCTCTATAACTATGCATCAATATTTTCTTTCAAATTTTAATGCCTAGGTTCTGTTCGAATGCAATTTCGAATATCTTAACAGGTCATCTGCGGAAGGGGGACGGGCTTGGTGGGTCTGGCGCCGGCTGGGGGGTCTGAGCCCAAATTTTGGGATGGGGTTGGGCACTAAAAAACGCTCAAAAATCGCAAAAAATAGCAATTTTTCGGCTAAAAAGGCCAAGAATCGCTAATCTGGGCTGAAATACAGCTAAAAAGTGCTGTTTTACAGGCGATTTTGGCAATTTTTGTGTCTGAAATTGCAGAAAACCGCAAAAAATTGCTCAAAAAATTACTTGTCAGAAAATCGGAATTGGGGTCGGAAAGGTCGTCTCGAGGGAGGGGTCCCCATCCGGGGGGTCTGGCCTAACTCGAGTACGGGGCAGACCCCCAGACTCCTCTGTTACATTTATGCTTAGAACCATGTTCAGACAAAGTCATTTTAAAAAGAATGGTCATGAATTTACAGAGAAAAATGCTTCTAAGTTGGATCTCTGATTAAATTTTCAACTTACACTAGCAAAAGATGTTGTTTCACCAATTCGCTAAACTGTGTCCAAGACTTTTTAAGTTCATTTTAGAATCTACTATTAAAATGCTATTAAAATACTATTAAAATTGTTATTTAATAGTATTAATATTAAATCTAAATTAAAACTAACAGGGGACTATTATATTAATATTAAATTAAAATTAAAATCGGCTAGTTCTATTATATTAACCAGTTGACACAGACCACTCCTGTGCATGTCTAGAAAAACCCAGAGTCTAGTCCACGGCAGATGTCCTTCTCCTTACGTCTATTCAAGATATGTGGGCACACCTTAGACATCGTGAAACTTCATTTTTTGGGTCAATGTCAGAGCGACTAGGAGAGAGCGCAGAGCGATGCCGTTGCAAAACAATAGACATAGATGGGGTATCTCTCAGAATAACAGTGCGGAATCGTGATTGCATGTGAAATAAAACCTACCATCTAAGGGGCCGTTCATAAACGACGTCGTTCCAAAATCCCGATTTTTCGGACCCCCCCTCCCCCCCAAAAACGCCTTGCGTGGTTTATTGGGACCCCCCCCCATATGGCGACATCGTTTTCGGTTTACCCCCCCCCCCCCCGATAAAAGGGCAGTACATACAGTACTGTCACGTTTTTTTGTTACCATACTGCGCAATCAATAGAATAAATCCCTACAACCACTCTAGGAAGCTTTTCTGTATGGAGAAACGTTTGACAGAATGTGCATAAATCGAAAATAATGTAATTGAAGTACCCTAAAATTCATAAAAAAGCGACGTCGTTTTTTGCTAACCCCCTCCCCCTCCTGGTGCGTCGTCTATCGTCGCATTTCAGCCGACCCCCCCTCCCCCCCTCTGGAACGACGTCGTTTATGAACGGCCCCTAAACCTACCATGTCTACGTTTTAGACATAAAACCCGATGTCCTTCTAGACATACTTTTTTTCCCCTAGACGTCAGATGTCTTGAATCCGGTATGTCGGGACCATAGGAGCAAAAGCTCCTAGGTCTGTGTCAACCGGTTAATATTAAATTAAAATAAAATTTCACTATTAAAATAACAGTACCTTGAGGTACACAGGTGCCCAGTCAGTAGTACTGTATCTATGTTATGCAAAATGGGGATCGATCGGCTTTACAAATTTCATTCGAGGCTATACTCTTGGTATTACAGTCAGGCACTTAACGCCGTTTATGGTACCGACACCATATATGGTGCCGGTACCATATATGGTACCGGTACCGAGGGTAGTGGTACCATATATGGTACCGGCACCATATATGGTACCGTCACCATATATGGTACCGGTACCATATATGGTACCCCCACGTTCGGGGCCTGTGGTGGCACCATATATGGTACCGGCACCATATATGGTGACGGTACCATATATGGTGCCGGTACCATATATGGTACCGGTACCATATATGGTACCACCACTCCACTTATTCGAAGAGGTACCATATTTAGTGCCGGTACCATATATTGTACCACCACGCTCGGGGTCTGTGGGGGTTCCATATATGGTGCAGGCACCTTATATGGTACCGGTACCATCTATGGTGCCGGCACCATATATGGTACCCCTACCTTCGAGCACTGTGGTGGTACCATATATGGTGCCGGTACCATATATGGTACCGGTACCATATGGTACCGGTACCATATATGGTACCGCGACCATATATGGTACCCCTACCTTCGAGCACTGTGGTGGTACCATATATGGTGCCGGTACCATATAAGGTGCCGGTACCATATATGGTGCCGGTACCATATATGGTGCCGGTACCATATATGGTACCCCTACCTTGAGGCACTTGATTTTCTGTCATTAAACTCAATTTTTAAACGAAAGAAAGGTGAAAAAGTTAGGCATGTTTTAAGTCTGAATTTCGATTAGTAAGCGATAAATTCAATTTGGGAATTTTTGGTCCCGTACATAGTCAAGCATGCCCATTTTCAGAGGGCTGAGGACTACTGTTGCTAAGTAAATTTATTTGAAATATAATTAAATTATAATTTACTTACCATATGCCCAGAGAAATATAATTAAATTAAAATTTACTTACCACATCTGAGAGAAATTTAATTTAATTAAAATTTACTTACCACATTTAATTAAATTAAGTACATTAAGTATATTTAAAATAGGCCTGATTTTGGCGCCTAACACCTTCAGCTTTGCTTCCATCTAAGAAGGGATGCTTTAATAGTTATCCAGAATGAAAACTAAACGACGGTGTCACAGGTTAAGTCAAAAAGAGACATAGACAAAGGGAGCTGAGGGTGAGAGAGTTTGCCCGCCTCAAGCTCTGACCTACAGCCTCTCAGGCTAACGCTACCTCCTTCAGGATTTTTGGATAAATATAATGATAAAAGTGTGCCTAGGTTAGGTGTGAATTAGCTCAGACTAGCTTATTTCAACCTACTTAAACAAAAAATAAGCCAAAAAACCTTGATTCTAGCGAAAAATCCGACTTTTTTAATTACCATCTCTCAACCCCTACCACCCGCCGCTACACCCTTCAGCCACCCCGTCAGAATTTGAAAATTTATCACCCCTCAGCCAAAATGATAGCCGATGTCTGCCAACAGTAATAATGACAGTTCGTCAGAATTAGAACCTCAACCTCAAGTGGCTTTTCAGTCAGTTTTTGCTTGCATCCACAACAGACAATGCCTGTGAGTCTGAACATGTGCTATAGCATAGCAAAACTGGCTGAAAAGTGGCATGTTCCCGTTTCCTCCTTTCCCATTTCCTCCTTTCCCGTTTCCTCCTTTCCCATTTCCTCCCTTCCCGTTTCCTCCTTTAGGAGTCCCGTTTCCTCCTTTTTTTCAGTTTTTTTTGCGTTTTAGCAAAATTTAGACTGCTTCATACATGGGCCGGGGTGGGTAAGGGGGGTATACCCCTCCCCCTCGGTCGGCCATACCCCCCACGGCCGGCCATACCGCGTCCCCCACCCACCCCCCTCCCGGAGGGAGGAAATTTTCGCTTATTTAAGGCAAAATAGGCGGGTTTTTTTTGCCTTTTTTCGGGGGGACATACGAACGACGTACAGACACAAACAAATCAACATAAATCAACAAAAGTCTCGTATAATTTTGCAGATCGGTCTAAGGCTAAGGACAGAGTCTATCCGAATATTTGCGCGGCTCCTTACAGTTGTTTCAGCGGTGTTTTTACCGTATTTGCTTACGTTTCCGTTCAATAATTACGAAATTATATACGTACTCGATACTTAGCAGCATACATGGGCCGGAAAAATGGGCTGCGGGTAGTGAAAATCCGAAAATTTGAGGGTGGACCTACCGTGGGTGGTGGGTGGGTCTTTTGGGGGGTCGAGCCCAAGTTGGGGGTGGGAAAACGCCCCAGACCCCCCGCCCATGTATGCATGGCAGTAACGGACCACAGCTTCCCATTGCAACGATTTGAGGTGTTGCAACGCCACCGGATGCGATCCAGTTCCGGGTTTGCTTCAATCTTAAAGCATCGGTAGCCTCGATAATAGACGGCACTTTTGCCACGTTTTGTTTGATAAGAAATTTAATTGCTCCATAATCGCCTGACACGTTTATGTTGGCGACAGACACAACTCAAGAGACAGTCTTACTGACACGGCTAGAGGAAGGTAACCATAGGGGATATACACGCACAACACTGACCTCACTGACACTGCCCACTTGTTTACATTTCTTTTGTTCTTTGTAATTACACTTGTAATTGCCCATCTAATCGCCGTTTGTTGGGCACCTTTTGTTGGGCGGCCGGCCGGCCCCGCTAGGCCCGGAAACAACATGGAAAGCAGATATTAAAGGAGTCTTATAATAATGCAATACTAGCAGAGCAGTAAAGCGTGGCGCTCTTCTAACATCATAGAAAACCTTAAAGCAGTCTGAATTTTGTTAAAACGCAAAAAACTGAAAAAGGAGGAAACGGGACTCTGAAAGGAGGAAACGGGAAAAGAGGAAATGGGAAAGGAGGAACCGGGAAAGGAGGAAACGGGAAAGGAGGAAACGGGCACAAACCTGAAAAGTACCTAATATCCACTCTTAGCTTGGCGGATAAATTGGAGTAGTTTGTTTTCTGGGAGATTAAGAAAAACAAGCGCAAAGACGAGAGGCGGTGGATGGGCGGCGGAAAATTGTACTGTAGGTATGACTTGCCATTGAAAGGTATAGATACCGAAAGCAAACACTCAAGCAGCACTTGCAAGCTGTTAAAAAGGTTCAGCAATATCTAGATAAGTGTGTAAGTAAATTAAGTATATTTTAAGTAAATTAAGTAAATTATTTTTGGTAAGTATAATTTACAAATTATAATTATAATTAACTTTCCCTATTTTCGTAGAAATTTAATTTAATTATAATTTACTTACCAACCAATTTACTTGTATTAGTAAATTTCTAAAAAATATAATTAAAATTAAAATTATAATTTACTTAGCAACAGTACTGAGGACTCTTCAGTCATGACTGAAGTGTCTAGTACAGTAAACCTTTGTAGCTCAAACAAAAATGAAAGGTGTTAAATTTATTTACAGACGATTCTGAACGTTTTTGGAGACGTTTTCTTTTCGATTCCAACTCACAACCCTGCGATCTTTTCCGGCGCTCAACCAACTTCCCCACCCTTCTCTGAACTTTGTAGTTTATGGTTGGCCTCTTACATTGTCTTACGAAAAAACCAGATTCGGCTGATCGAATGCATGTACCAACCACCCATGCCCATGCCTAACTTTTTCACCTTTCTTTCATTTAAAAATTCGGGTTCTTAAAATACTCTTCAGCCACTTTTGGCGCTCTAACTCTTTTGCAACCCTATAGTGGCATATTTTATTGCAGAATTTCGTAGAGCTATCATTGCTCTACATTTTGGTTAATGGAACGTTTGCCTATCAGCTTGCGTTTACGAGAAAATTGAGTTTAATGACAGAAAATCAAGTGCGAAATTGGCCTCAACGTAGGGGTGCCTTGTGCCGTCATTAATGTATGCGTCAGAAATCTGCTGGCCTAGGCCGATCTATATGCAACGCCGAATAGAGAGAGTGCAGTCTTTTGCAGTTAGGATGCTCTGTAACGATTTCACTTCTGCTTACGTTGATCTGTGCGCTCGCTTGAACCTGAAGCTGCTCTGGCATGTTAACATTGAACGCACTTTGCTATTACTGTATCAATACCAATACGGTCAACGTTATTTCCCACTGTATACAATGTGTGACCAACGTCCAAGACATAGCAACCGTCTTAATCATAGCAAGGCTCTGTATGTAAACACTAATCACGCAAGTTCTGAGTCACTGTTTCTATTTAGGGCTATCAAATACTGGAATTTTCTTGATAATCAACATGTCACAATGTGTTTTAGAGATTTTCGAAAGTTTGTCAAGTCGAGAGATGTAATTACTGTTTTACAACCGATACTGCCGCAAATTGACATATAGGCGTGTTTGATGTTTTTGTTCTCTTTCTCTGGAGACCACTCGCAGTTAATCTGTGTCAACTGTTTTATACAGTGTTGTGGCCCAGTAAACGATTCGATTCGATTCGATATATGGTACCGGTACCATATATGGTACCGGCACCATATATGGTACCGGCACCATATATGGTACCGGCACCTTATATGGTACCGGCACCATATATGGTACCACCACAGTGCTCGAAGGTAGGGGTACCATATATGGTGCCGGTACCATATATGGTACCGGTACCATATATGGTACCGTCACCATATATGGTACCGGCACTAAATATGGTACCTCTTCGAATAAGTGGAGTGGTGGTACCATATATGGTACCGGCACTAAATATGGTACCTCTTCGAATAAGTGGAGTGGTGGTACCATATATGGTACCGGCACTAAATATGGTACCTCTTCGAATAAGTGGAGTGGTGGTACCATATATGGTACCGGTACCATATATGGTACCGGCACCATATATGGTACCGGTACCATATATGGTACCGGCACCAAAAAAGGTACCGTCACCATATATGGTGCCGGTACCATATATGGTGCCACCACAGGCCCCGAACGTGGGGGTACCATATATGGTACCACTACCCTCGGTACCGGTACCATATATGGTACCGGCACCTTATATGGTGTCGGTACCATAAACGGCGTTAAGTGCCTGACTGTATTACTAAAAGATCACAGTTTAGGTGGACCGCCCTAGCTCTTAGTTTTCGGCACACAACATCTACAGCAGGAGTTGTAAGTTTCACACCAAACTTGTGCAGGTACTCTACAATATAGGTATCCAAAGGCATTGATAATAAATTATGAGTGATGGGGAAACTGTCCTTTCCTGTGTTGGACTGCACTAGGATATCAAGGAAGTTTGAATTGCACTAAATAAATGGACCAAAATATTACCATATTCTTATTCCTCTCTATTTCCGTTTAAAAACCCCAACAACACTGCATTACGTAGTACATACGTATCTATATTACTGACACTCTTTTAAGCAATTATTTCTGATAGTAAAAGTTTCAGACCATACTTTCAAAACGCTTTTTTGTCTTTCAAGCAATTGTTTCTGACAGTAACTCTTTAGGTAGTTCTTTAAAAATCAGTTTTGTCTTTCAAACAATTCTGTCAGACTGTAAACTCTTCAAGTATTCCTTTAAAAGCAGTTTTCTGTTTTGCTATTCTTTCAAAAAACAGCTTTCAGTTGCAATTCACAGTAAGCTGTTGTCAGTTTTCGAGCTACGGAACCAGCAGGACTTGGAATTTTCGGGCCAAACTTTCGCAATAGGTACCTAGTTATCTGGTTAATAAATCCTGAAAATCTGAGCCGAATTCATAGAGAAATGACTGAGAACGAACTGTTCGAGTAAACTCTCCTTCCTGCTGGAGTGTCTAAACGCTAGCAGCTTTAAAACGAGCGAGCCGAACGGCGCCGAGAGCGCACGTTTTAAGATGCAATTGCATCCTACACGCTTAACGAAAAGCTAATCTTATACCGGCAGCCTTGGCTGCCGGTAAAAATTGTAAAAAAATCGAAATTTTCCTGGAAGATTTGAAAAAATTTCGGGTTTGGGGCGTAGTTGCCTGGAGGAAGGGTGCGTTGTTGCGTAGTTGCAAAAATTGATTTCTGTAGCTTAAAAACCCATCTGGAGGCTTTCTAGCGGCCTCTAGCAGCGTTTAGGAGGTTTTTATTTTCGTCCCCCCTGGGGCTGTAGGGCTGTACATCGTACGGCCCCCGCCACATCGGATCGGATCGAGATAATAATAGCCGTGCCACAAAATCTTTCAATTCGATTTAAAATTTACGGAATTTACAGTTATTCTGAAAACTGGAAAAAGGCCATGCGGTTTTTTTAGGCCAACACAACACTGTAGAATGAATGAGATAGACCGAAACTGACTTCCAGGTATTGCCGTCGTGAAATACGAGACAGTCGGCAACTGGACCCAGATCCTCATGATTCTTCTCGAAACTCTTCAACACCTCAACCTCCGATTGCAAATCATCCCGCTGCCACTTTCTTTCCTAAACTCGGGCTCTTCAACAGTTACAAAGACTAGAGAAAACTTTACGAGCAAGAGAGAGAGCTAAACTAACCAACGTATCCAAGCTAGAACACTGCTCCTCGTGTTTTTCCAGCTTTCTGTGCGCCTCGGCCAAAAGCAACCGATGGGCAGGATCCCAACTTCTTTCCTTCCGCTCTTTCTAAATTAGCCCCGTCCTTTAACAGGATCGTGCGGATTTTGCATAGCAAAAATACCCTGACCTTTTCCCAGACCAAAGTCAAAATTCCCTGACCAGTCGGGGAGAATAATCTCCAAACAGAAGGAGAAAATTTTAAAAATTGGCTTTGAAAAACGCATTTAAACCGTATGCTGAGGTTAAATTTCCAGTTAAAGTAGTAGTAGAAAGTCAGAAGACTGACTTTCAGAAGGACGGCATGTAAAGCTCTGACAGGACCATTTGGAGGCAACATGTATCTACTACCGCTATCAAATTCACCAAATTCCATGACTGTTCATGATTCCCTGACTTTCCAGGTCCTGAATCCTATTCAAGAATAGCCGATTGAGCCATCAAAACGACACCTTAATCCGCTGTTGGAGGGATCCGCTGTACAATTCAAAGACAGGCTTGAGGCCTATATGGAACTTGTTGGAGGGGTTTGACCAACCCTCCGGTATCCTGAGGGTGCGACCAGACAGACCCACGATCGCGCCATTGACCGCCTCTCGTACTGTCGACGTGTCCACGTCACCGGCGCCCGAACAGTCCATCATCTCAACGATCTTTGGCTTACCATCGCTGGTGGTCTGTCAAGCAGAGCTACGTAATATCAAGAATGCATAAAGGAGTAGCAAGAATGTGCCGCTCAGCGGCCGGCCGAGTGTCGATGCGCTGTACCAAAATTACTGGAGGGGTCGCGAAATTCGCGACCCCTCCAGTAATTGGGCATGCGCTTTATTGCAGCGAACCTGACAACCTGAGCAAGAATGACGTCAACAAAATGTTTAGCGATTTGCTACAACGGCAATTCATTGCATACTTGGTCTAAGATCTTCAATCATCACAATAACTAAGCACACGAGCTCGGCCATGTACACATACATGGGCCGGGGGTAAGGGGGTATACCCCCCTCGGCCGGCCATAGCCCCTCGTCCACCCAACCCCCCCCTCCCGGAGGGAGGAAATTTTCGCTTATTTAAGGCAAAATAGGCGTTTTTTGGCCTTGGCCCCCCCCCGAGGTCTCCAACCCCCATACATGTAACAGGGGGGTCTGGGGGGTCCGCCCCCCACCCGACTTAGGCCAGCCCCCCCGGATGCCCCCCCCGAGACGATTTCACCGACCCCCCCCTCCGATTTTTCTGGCAAGTAAATTTTCGAGCAAATTTTTGCAATTTTTTACAATTTCACACACAAAAATTGCCAAAATCGCCTGCAAAACAGCACTTTTTAGCTGTATTTCAGCCCAAATTAGCGATTTCTGGCAATTTTTAGCCCAAAAATTGCGATTTTTTCAATTTTTGAGCGTTTTTTAGTTCCCACCCCCTCCCCCAAAATTTTGGCTCAAAACCCCCCGGCCGGCGCCAGACCCCCCCAACCCCCCATCGGCGGATGACCTGTTACATGTATACCAACCCCCTACCCCACTCCGGATTTTTCCGGCCCATGTATGCATGTACACATGCCACATGCTTGCATACTCTAGATTTTTTACCTTTCTTTCTCTTTATCATGTTGCCGTATACTTAAGAAATTAACGGCGGCAGCTATATTCCCAAAGACAGATTGAATATCCCATCTCAGAAATCAGGTTGCGCTACAATAAAGTGCATGTGCAATTACTGGAGGGGTCGCGAATTTCGCCACCGCTCCAGTAATTTTGGTACAGCGCATCGACACTCGGACGGCCGCTGAGCGGCACATTCTTGCCACTCTTTTATACATTCTTGGTAATATTACAGTCAATCTACATAAGTACAGGTACCGACCGGCACCGCAATTTTTTTAAATACAAATACAGATAATAACGTAGAGATACCTGGAGACCAGGGGAGGCGGGGTCTACGCCGGTGTCTAGAATGGCCACCAAAACGCCTCTGCCATCACAATCGGGTCTTTTGTTGAGGAACTGACTGACTTGGGTCTCTCTCTTGGGTAGCAGGTGACACAGCGGGTACACCTCGTCGCTCGTGCCCGCCACTTCCATTCTAAATCAGTTTCTCTTGTCGTTCCTATATTTTTCTGGACCTTCCTTCTAGAAACTCATTTCAGGTTCAAGTCCTACGCCATAACAGATTTCCGACCGCCGGGTAACGCTCACTACACTCACGATAATGGATTTAGGTGTAATGGCAGTGGTGGTAGTAGTAGTAAGATTTAATAAAATAGCAACTACTATGGCATGATTGCAAATTTGCAACAAGCACGATCAAATATGGTATCGAATGACTGCCGATGATCTCTTGATTATTATTTTACACATCAACATCTAATTACTGCATGCTAGGGATACGTGTTTTTCGTCTGTGGGCAGGGTTGCCAGGTTTCAAAGGCAGTTCACTCCTAGAAATACCCTAAAAAACCTCCTAGAAACTCCTAAAAATTTAAAAAATCCTCGAAAAAGCTCCTAAATTTTAAAGCACTTAAAATTTGGCAGACGAATTTTTTTCAGTAGAATTTCGTGAGCCAGACAGTTTACCAGTGATGTATCCAGCATTTTTCAGAGGATGAAAATTTTGAAGTCGCCAGTCTGAGAAATTTTTGAAAATTAGCCTTCAAAAACGCATTTAAACGGCCGTCTGAGCATAAATAAACTCCACAGTGGTAAATGTATAGTTTCCGGGCGTAAAATCAGGAACCGACCCTAGATTGAAATAAATACTTTTAATGATCATAACTAATAATAAATTAACAAGTTTCATCAAAAAATATCGATCATTTTTTTGGCAAAATTCCAAAATTTCAAAATCGTCCAAAATGGTCATGTTATATATCATTTGAAAGCCCTTCATCTGACGAGTCTAATGATCACTACATCAGCATAGGGCACGCCACCAGGGGCCTGTTTTACCAAATATAAAAGTACCCCTAGAGATGCATCAGTATAGGCACGCTCCGGAGGCATACATGGGCCGGAAAAATCCGGAGGGAGGTAGGGGGGTTGGAGACCTCGGAGGGGGGGTCCCCCCGAAAAAAGGCCAAAACATTTCCTCCCTCGGGGCGGGGTGTGGGTGGGCGTGGGGGGTATGGCCGACCGAGGGGGAGGGGTATACCCCCCTTACCCCCCCGGCCCATGTATGCCGGAGGGCCTGTTTTCCAAATACAAAAGTACCCCTACGGGACGCATCAGTATAGGCACGCTCTGGAGGGCCTGTTTTCCAAATATAAAATACGCCTAGGGGTACGCATCACTATACTGATGCGTCCCCTAGGTAGGGGTACTTACCACTATACAGATGCGTCCTCTAGGGGTACTTTTATGTTTTTAAAACAGGCCCTCTGGAGCATGCCTCATACTGATGCGTCCCCTAGGGGTACTTTTATGTTTTTAAAACAGGCCGCCTGGAGCGTGCCCTATACTGATGCGTCCCCTAGGGGTACTTTTATGTTTTTAAACCAGGCCCTTCGGAGCGTGCCTATACTGATGCGTCTCTAGGGGTACTTTTATATTTGGCAAAACAGGCCCCCCGGGGCGTGCCCTATGCTGATTTAGTGATCATTAGACTCGTCAGGCGAAGGGCTTTCAAATGATATATAACAAGACCATTTTGGACGATTTTGCCAAAAAATAATCGAAATTTATCGATAAAACTTGTTAAATTATAATAAGTTATGATCATCAAAAGTATTAATTTAATCTGGGGCCAGTTCCTGATTTTACACCCGGAAACTATACATTTACCTATTGTAAACAGTTTTAGTGCGTAATTCATTCGTTTCTCGTTTCTATTTTTGACAAATTTTTTCTTCCTACCTCCTTCAAAAACGGGGTGTACCCACCAGAACCCTCCTGAATACGCCACTGCAGTTTACTACCAAAGTAAAGTGTAACAAGTTTGAAAATACTTTGAAATCATTCGATATCAATCAATCTGGATCAATGCTACAATAGAAATAAAGAAAACACATGCAAGTTTTACTGTGTTAGCCAAGTCAATCATTCATCTATCGCGAAATTTGTCAACAAAGACAACAACAAAGAAGACTGCAATGCGAACATGGCATAAATAGTGAAAGGAAAGTGAAGTCTTTTACTAGTAAAGTCGTACACAACAAAACACAAAAACACTCCCAAGCGCATGCACACACACAACTGCTCGATAACTCGATACTACAAACACTCACAGAATCACGCATTCCTTCATCACTCCCCTTTACGAGCGTCAACAGCGCCGCTGCTGTGCCTGACAATCGGGGAATGAACGAACTGTGAGAACTGTTTTGCCTCTGTTGACTCTGCGTCTCCGATAAGCTGCTCTGCACTGACAGCGTGCTGGTTCGATCAGTTGCGCGCGAAGTTGCGGCCTTTCTGTGCCTTCGCTTGCATCTGTTGACTGGTCATCGGTGAAACAGACTGCCATCTCTTGTTCAACGAACTAGAACGATTTACCATACTCCTTCTCCATCTTATTCTTCTTCTCACTCCCTTTCTTCTTCTCCTCTCAACTCATCTTCTCTTCATTCTCAACTTCTTCCTCACCATCCTTATTCTCTTTAACATCCTTTTACTGCTCAAAATCTTGCTTGACATAACTTTCTTCCTCATCACTCTCTCTCCTCTCAGCACTCTTCTCCACATCTTCTTCACTTTCTTCTTCCTTCTTCCTCTAGACATCCTTTCTCTTCCTTCTCTTTCTCCCCCATCTTCCTTCCTTCTTACTCTCTTCCTCTTCATCCACATAACTTTTTTCTCTTCCTATTCTTCTTTCTTTTCTTCTTCTTCCTTACTCACACTCCTGCTCCCTACTTCCATCTTCTCTTCAAATTTCTTCTCTTCTTTCCCTTTCTTCCTTCGCCTCTTTGTCTTTATCTTCCTTCTTTCCACATCTAAGAGAACAGGACCGTCCTTCACTGAGCAAACTTCTAATCAAGCAACAATTGAACCACCTTGGATGTCCTGAAGAAAAGCCGAATCCTTAGTGTCGGCAGAGGTCACATCGTCGGGTTCATCTGTGTGTGCCCCAGAAAGCGCGCGTTGAAAAGGTGCTTTGTGCACAATACCAACATGAACGGAATGAAAACGGCCGCCTCTCGCCAAACAAAGAACATCTGGAGCTCCACCATCTAACATCACCTCTCCATCTTTCTTCCCCTCTTTCTTCTCCTGGACTTTCTCCACTACCATTTGAGTTTGACCATCCTTGGGAGCCTCTCTACATGAAAAAACCGCTTTAGTTGAACAGGAATGCCCAATGATAGGAGGATCGACCATTAACCATTAAAGGGAGTGTTTAATGAGCCGACTCGGACACCTGAAATGCCAGAACACACAGCTTCTTCCTCTTTCACAGGAGCCTTGCGGGACTGAGACAGGTACTCGGTGAGCAGATGATCAATGCGCTGATGTTCGATCTGCCACTCTCTGTAGGATCCGGCATAAAAATTTTGTGGGCGCCGAATTGCGACAGTCGAAATTGCCGAAAAGACGTCCCCTGGCGCACGGATTTCGGGAAAAAGAGTTTGCCGCCCTTCTGGTTAACCGATTTGCAATCGGTCTTTTTTAGAAAAAAGTTCAGGGATTTATGCAGATGTTGCCGCTTTCACTTTTACTCAAACTTGTTTACTTTGATGATTTTTAGAAGGAGGAACTTTAGAAAAAAATTCTTTTGCGCAAAACTAGTATTTCTAGTTGTCTGGCCATCAGGTGAACGCGAAAAAACGAAAATTCGGGTTCAGTTTACTATAGGCAGCACTAAAAATCAACTGTAAACACTAAATTGACGCTTCGCTCGCGCTTCGGATTTAACGTTGTTTCACTATGGAAAATTGAATTTTTTTCACTGTTTTCGCATTTGCGCAAGAACGACTAAATGGAATCGCAGGTGAAATACCTCACTATATGGCCCGTTTTAAGCGCTTTCAGATGACATCGGTGCTGTTTCATAACAAGTTGAAACCGTTTATCGCTTTAACAAAATGTTAATCCTGGAGCCAGTTCCTTACTTTTCTCGATAATTTTTACAACACTTCTTCATCGGCATTTCAGAGAACCGATACACTTTCTTTCTGCTTTCAAAATTATATCGTTCTTGCGTTTTTTAACATAAAAATGTGGCAACCGGATGCTTATGCGCACTTATCGCCGGTTAGTGGCTACAAAACGTAAAGTATGCGCACTTATCGCCGGTGTCACTTTTTCGTTTTTTTTGCAAAAAATAAATAAAGTTTTCAAATCGCAAGAAAATTGAATTCTACTGGTTTTAAGTTAATTTTTTTTGCATATTCATCCATCTCTAACTTTTCTCTATCGAATAAAGCGCAATGTCAGCGGTTTTCTGCAATTTCAATTTTTTATACCGGACCCTACTCTCTGTGACGACGCTGATGTTCGATCGCCATTGCTGTTGCTGTTCGCGATCACGCTGTATTTGCTCTTGTAGTAGTCGAAGGTGATCATGAACGGTAGGGGACGTCATGTGAGCATCGGATGGGGCACGGCTGCGCCTGATGATCACGGAACCGAGGAACGCTTAAACCGAGAATTGGAAAAAGAGAAGCTTGGTAGTAGAACTTGAACTGGTAGTAGAACGGAATGAAGGTGGTCTCCCGGGTCTCTTCGGCACCAATGAAACGAGAAGTGAGAGAGCTTTACCACTAGCAACACACCACAATACACAAACACTCTCAAGCGCACGCACACACACAACCGCTCAATCACGCATTCCTTCTCAATAGATAAGGGCAAGACAAAAGTGCTCATCTCATCAGTTGACATAACATAAGATTGCCAAAAAATCAGCTTCTAGCTAGGAACAGGTGATTTTTTTAGAGAAAACCAGCAATATGAAGAGACGAAGCTGAAAATCCTAAAAAAAAACCAGAAAACTCCTAGCTAGAAAAACGGTAATATGGATTTGGACCCCCGGGCCCGAATTCGGACCCCCAGCCTGGTAGGGAAAATGGGCGCGTATACAAATCGCCTCCCCAGAAAAACGGAAACGGTGAGGACGTGCGGTACGCTGTGGTACACAGAGGTACACCAAGTTTTCTGGGTTTTCCAATGTCACAAATCGCCTCCCCGAAAGTAGGAAAGTTGGAAAATCGCAAGTTACACCATAAGAGAAGAGAAATAAGCAGTACTAAGGGCAAAATTAACTAAATGAGCGCAACACCTCATGCTGGAAACGATTGCTAAGTCGCAAAATTGTTTCATTCAATAAGTCGAAATGTAAAAAATGTTACTTTGTGCACGTCCATCCCTGGCAAGCTAAAGCTGAAGAACTCCTATTCTGTGGCCTTGCACACAGACTCCCTTTGCCTTCCCATCCCACGATGCTACCCATTTATCTACTTGTCATCACTGCCCTTCGGTGGCCTGACAACAAACCTAAATCTAAGCTAAGATAGATTGGAGTCGGGTTTATGACTGTGAATCGGGTTATTTATGTTTGAGCATCACATACATACGTACTGTATCACAACAGAAAATCCAATCCACTAACAGCCTAAAAGAAATTCCCAAATTTTTGTTGTGTGAAAGGAACAGTTCACAAGAGTAAGAAAAGAACTAACATCCTTGCTTTCCTTGGTTTCCGGAATCTGCCTTGGGTCCTCTTTCGCAATCGGACTCCCTGCTCGGTTGTTTTCACTACCTCCGTCCACGAACGCGACGTAAAGGGTTGAAATAGCTGGCCGCACACCCGTAATTCGATTAACTTCATATTGCAGCGATTGCAACGATCGCAGGTTATGATTTCGATAGTTTTCGATTGCATTAAGCACATCCAGACTCGACTTCCAACAATTCTTTATAGATGGTGCAACGGAAGGAGGATTCACGTTCGGAGAACGTTTCCGATTTGCCGGCGTTACCGATATGCAAATTTTTTTGGTGATGGTTGTTCTTCTCGTGCATGTTTTCCTAATTTCCAAATTGTGGGGAAGCATTTTCCATTTTTTAGATTTTCCATTTTCCAACTTTCCAACTTCTTGGGGAGGCGATTTGTGCCCGCCCGGGGAAAATGGGGTAATATCGAATCGGCGCTGGGGGAATCGGCGCTTGGCGCTCGGCGAGAAAATACGGTAGCGCTAATGCGGGAAAAGTTTTCGCTTGGGCTAGAATATGGAATTATACACCCGTAACCAGCTGCGCGAGTTTAACATGTTCCCCCTTTTACATAATACAGACAGCCTTAAGGCGGATTTATACTTCTGCCATCATGATGGCATGGCACTAGCCAATAGGCGTTGTGGATGGGCGCGCTAAAAGTAGTGGCGTAACCAGGATTTTGGAAAGGGTGTGTAAAATTTTGAAAGTGCCTGGTTGGGCCGCTGCCCAACCAGGGTAAGAAACGACGTGCAAATACAATGTACATTTTAGGAACTGAAAGGATCTATTTGTACCTAACAACACACCTGTTAACGTTGAACTGGTAACGTTTACTGATCGAATCGATATTTATCGATAAAACTTGTTAATTTATAATTAATTATGATAATTAGAGTGCGAACAATACCTGAAAAACCCAATACCCCAATACCCAATACCCAATACCAATACCTGAGACCCCCAATACCCCAATACCCAATACCCAATACTCGCATAGCTGAGCCAAAAATTACATTTCAGTGGACAGGTTTATTCCAGTTGTGCACACAAGATTCATTGGCACTACGATTAATATTTTTAAGAGGCCTGGTTGGGCCACTGCCCAAGCAGGGGGAGAAAATTTTGATAACTACCCTTTCAGAAAGCATTTAGAAGCCATTTCGAGTGTAAAAATTAGCAGAAATTAACAGTTTTGGTAGTAAATATTTCGTAATTCAGTCATGTTTCTTATTTCCGGCCAATTTTTTCCTAACTCGGCTAGAAATTGTGTGCACCACCGCAATAGCCATGGGTACGGTACTGGTACATTATGGTGACATTTGGTGACATTAGAAATGTCACCATTTTTATTTTAGATAAGAACAGAGAAATTATTTACTGGTGTAGCGCTTAGAAAAGCGTTCACTTTAGGAAATTCTACTAACGTTTAGTTGATTTAACGCGAAAACAGCATCCTAAATCAAGTTTTTCGATTTTTTTCAGATAAATTTTTCAGGTCAACATTGATTTTCCTCTATTTTTACCTGTCCCAGTTAGTATTGGGTATTGGGGGGTAAAAACCCCAATACCCAATACCCAATACCTGGAAAACACCCCAATACACCCAATACCCAATACCCAATACCAGTTCGCACTCTAATGATAATTAAAAACATTAATTTCTGTTTGGGATCGGTTCCCGATTTTCCGCCTAGCTACACCTGGTCCTAAAACCGTCTTATCTTGTTGCTGCCGCCGTAGCTTTGTTCGGCGTGCTACTAGTAACCATCGCAGCATAATTATGCACGACACTGATTTCGTCGTCAATGTATGGCACTGTTTCGTTCATCTTTATTTGATTTACGGACAGAAAGATGCCTAGTAGGTGATAAAAAGCCGTTCCTCTAGAATGGAAAAGGGTGGAGCTAAGGCAGCTGTAAAGTTATTATCGGTCTATCCCTCTCACTGATGTCGCCATTAGAAACTTACGGCTTCTGAAGAGGTCGAGTCCTTGAAGCGTTCTTTACAGTGTATATCGCAAATCAGAAATAATCGTGAGGCAATCCGTTGCACAACAAGAAATATCGAAATAATGCGTTTAGAATTCAAATTTCGCGCTGGCTATGGTATCTTAGATGTTCGCGCAACAGGAGAATTTAGATTTCGCGCTTCTTAGTATTTTAGATGTTCACGCAACAAATCAAAAATTAGCGCCGAGCGCCGATTCCTCCAGCGCCGATTCGATATTACCGAAAATGGTTCTAAGATTCGGAACCCCACCTAGGGCCGTAGTTTAAAAATTCACAAAATTTTACTTGCGAAATTTAGGTGCACATTTGGACCCCTCGGTTTCGGCACGCGGACCATTCCCCCCATCCGCCGACCAGCCTAACTTTAGGCCTCAGTTTCAAGCTGCCATTCAAGTTTCTTTTTGGATTTTGGGACTTATCAGCGGAAATTGCGGGCGTCACGACATAAAAACATGCATTTAGTAGATTGTAGAAGCAGCAATGAAAGTGCATGTAATTCAGTCGATATCAATGCGTTTTAGAAGGGTAATTTTTCAAAAATTTGCTCGCCCTGGTTGGACGGCCCAACCAACCTCTTCAAACTACTAAACCTGTTAGTTCTGTGGTCAGAATGCCTTTCAAACGCGTTTTTGAAGGTTGATTTTTTAGAAAATTTTTCCCCTGGTAAAGCGGCTCAACCAAACCTCTTCAAACTACTAAAACTGTTAGTTGTGTGCTCAGAGTGCCTTTCAAACGCAATTTTCAAAATTTCCTCGCATCTGGTTGAGCAGGCAAAATCAGGGGAATGTCAGGGAATTTTGGATCACCAGATTTGCACGACCCTGACTATGATTAGTTTTAGATTCATATACACAGTATTAGCTCCCTCGCTAGCAAAGATTTCTAACACAATTCTTATTCAGATTTGATGTACTTTCGAAGCTCAGCGACAGTGTGAAGAAGTCAGTTTTTTGCTCTCCTACCTGCCGTATGGCATTTTTCATTATATTTTAATTATTTTTGTCTGAGAAATACTTTGCTGGACTCTGTTTTTGTGCAAGTTTCTCTGTTCACTGTCAATGCTCAATGTTGACCTTCCGCTTTAACTGTTACGCAGCTTTTTTGCTCACCACCAAGTCAAGCATTCTTGACAATCGTTTACCTGATGCTTAATCTATTTCTATGACGTGCTGCTTGCTGGGAAATACGTTACGCACAGTCATTACATAATGATTATACGAACGAATTTACCGCACTACAGTAATTTATACTGTCTACTTCCGAGACGACCAAACCGAGCAGCAGCGAGCGGCCGACAAACAGCGCAAAGAGAAGATCAAGAGCATCAGGAGTAAACTGCAGACAGAAGAAGAATACAGCGCCTACGTGATCAGGGATGGCAAGATCGTTCAGAAACGTGCGCGCGGTAAGCCTCGAATTGTAGAGGGAAACGAAGAGAGCAGTGACAAGGGGGCACGATCTAAAGTTGTATCCTGTCAATCCCACAGGCGTAGAATACCACTTTCTGGCTTTCAGAGAACACTTCTTTACGAACAGAATCTACGAACACTGGAATAAGCTTCCCCAGATCATAGTTAATCAGACGAGTGCAGAAATTTTCAAACGGTTTCTGACAGAGCATTTTTCAAATGACCAACCAACGTTTAGGTTGGGTTTAATAGTATAATTGACCCACCCCTCCTCCTCGCCGCTGTGTCCATTTATTCATTTATTACACTAATTTGTTTAACCTCACCTGTGTAAAAATGATCACGTGTATATCAAAAATTATATTTTTGCTTTTATCTAGTGCTATCTATATATATAGTATTTAACTTTCGTTCTTTTATTTCTAGAGATCTATTTTCGAGCTTTATCGTGTCCTTTATTCAAATGCTAATCTTGTCAAAACGTGATTACTATCTTATGTACTGCTGTGCTGTGCAGATAGTTGGCGAGAAAAGTGCAATCCTGTATATTTTTAATTCTTCTTTGAATAAACGTAAGTAAAAAATCAGAGCTTAAAGAAACCGATTTCCGGCTCAATCCTTCCTGGCAAGGCAAACTGCCTTATTAAATTTTACCCTAAAGGGTGATCCTAACTCTGAACCTGCACCCAGCTAAGCCTGAACCTAAGCATCAGCTTGAAACTGAGGCCTAAACTTAGGGTGGTCGGCGGATAGGGGGAATGGTCCGCGTACGAAACCGAGGTGTCGAAATGTGCCCCGAAATTTGCAAACAAAATTTCGGGAAAATTTAAACTACGGTCCCGATGTGGGGTTCCGAATCCACAAACCGTTGTTTCCGTACCAGGCTGGGGGTCCGGGGATCCGAATCCATATTACCAGAAAGACCTAAAAATCAAAAACTCCGACCCAGAATTTAAAAAGTCCCAGAAAAACCTCCTAACTCCAATCTCAAAATTTACCTCCAATCCCAAATCAAAAACTCCTCGATCTAGGAGGAAAACTCCTAACCTGGCAACCCTGTGTGAGCAAATCTTGTAAAACGTGCGCACCCAAATTGTAAATCTTTAACAGATATGCCGAATACATATCAAACAACTGCTCTTGACTTTTGGAGTATTATATTACACAACAACACACCGGCACATGCACAACCAATGACTGCATGCTTCCTCAGATTACGCGTTCTCTTCATATTGCCTTACTTCATCCATGATCGGCCGATTTCCCTCGAAACCGCACCTAGAAAACTTTCGATAAAATGCATACGCATACACGTAGATTTGTGACCACGGCCGGATCAGTAGACCATTGCCATAGCTACACAATAAGCACAATTAGAAAGATTGGGATCGGAACCCCAGGACGGCGGCCCAAAAAGAAAAGTGAACTTTTCTATGTATTCTTTGAAAGATAATAGCTACCAATTTTACTACGTGAGTAGGTCTACTAGATGCATATTTTAGTGCATTTACTTTCAGAGACCCTTGGACAACAAATAAAAAATAAAAAAGCGCCGCTCCACCAAGCATGCCGCGTTGGAGAAGAAGATCTACGATGTCAGATGCTGTCTGACAAACCAACTATGTCGGGAGCCCTCTGGCATATGGGGCACCGGCGGCCGTCGGGAGCTGTCAGCATCATGGCATCAACACGCCGGCCGCCCTCCTGGTGACCGGCGCCCAGCAGCATGGCTAGGAGTGGCTGGCAGTGAAAGAAGGGCAACGTCCGAGATGACGAATCACGGGTGCGTAGCGAAATGGACCACGACTCTGAACGTAGGCCGTAAGGCCCCCTCAAATCGGATCGGAGGATCGGTGTATGGTTGCAAAGGAGCTTCGGCACCCTAAAAATTTTAAAAAATCCAGTAGGATACTGGAAGGTTTTTCTCCTGCTGCTGAAAACATACCCTACAGCCTACAGTACATTTAGGAAATGCTGCACGTTCTGCTGACTGTTAGCGGTAACGCATTTTAATTACACAGTAGGAGGAAGTCAGTTCATTTGCCTCAACAAGGCACCAATTAACTGAACAAATGTTTGACATTAGAGGTAGCGACTGTGAGTTCAATTAGTCCCAATCAGTCACTGCAATTAGCACAGGTAGCGAAAGCCTTATCAGTAAGCAACAAGCTAGTGAAGTACGGAATGGCGGCGTCAAACCAGTCGGACGGTATGTGGAATGAGGGCCAGAACCAGTCGGTCCTTGACGTGCTGATGATGTATCTGCACCTGTTCTGCTGGTGGTGTCAGTTTCCCGTCTGTGCACTGGGCATTTTCGGAAACGGCTGGGTCTTGTTCGCCTTCTCCAAGTACCCTAAACTGCGCAAGATTGAATGCCTGCATCTGATCGCCGGCCTGGCCGTTTTCGACCTCTTTACTAGTAAGCCAGCCTTAGTACAGTCAAGCACTTGTAATGCCGTTTCTGCTACTGGCATATATGGTACTGTACCCCTTACCTTGACATTGGTATTGTACCTGTACCGGTACCATATATGGTACCACTTCATTCAGATTTCGTATATATGGTAGGTACCGGAATCCATGGCCATGGGTAGGGTATGGTATGCTTATGCTATGGGTATGGTGCCAGTCCAGTAGCCTAGGTATTTATTTAGCCGTACTACAAACGGCGTCAGACTGTAGTACCTCTTTTGGTAAGCTTGACGTTGACAATGTGATTGTTTTTTTCACTTTGAAATTTGCTTTAGTATTTCAGCATTCGGAGGCTACATTTACTACGGCGGGCAGTTTCTGGTGGCATACAACTTTGTCAGCCACTACAGTCGGGGCACCTGTCTGTGGTATGGCATGATTAACTTCATCGGTCTGCAGGTATCATGCACAAGTTATTCCAGAGTCTACCACCTATCCGGTATTTAGGGCAGTCCACTGATGACCACCCTGATAGCGTACGACCGGTACTTGGCATTCAGAGACCCGACCAATTACTTCTTCAAGCCTCACACAACCTACGCTGCACGCTCGTTCCTCGCCACTCTCCTTTTCACTCTCTCTTCGGTCAGCACCTGCATGGTGCTGTTGGTGGTGTCAGGGTTGTACCACCTGCCTCCAGTGGTCTGCAACATAACCGGAGGGGCCCTCAGAGAGTACATGGCTGCCTTTTCCATCTACATGAACTGCACTGGTGCCTTCTATTTTACATCTGCATAGTCGCACAGCCATTTTGCCTCGGCTCTGGCTAAACCATCTGTGCTAAATTCAATTTTTTTGGGTTAGAAATTTATGAAATTAGCTGTAATATTCGAATTTTTTGATGCTTCCCTAAACTTAATCCTATTTCCTAAATTTTCTTCGTTTTGCTAAGCGGTAATTTCCAACTAATCGTTGATCAAAAAGGGCCAATTTTTAATGAAAATTTAGTGGAGTCCGGCAGGAAAAAAGCGTGCGTGATTGACAAAAAATCGTCTCTTCAGGCTAAAACAATTCAGGAAAGTGTCAAATAGCTTCTGGTACCGTGTACAGGAATTAATTCAAAGCCCAAAAGTTGTTAGCTTTAAAGGCTTATCAAAAATGATAGCCTAATTACATACAGTAAGTCTCCGAGTTATACAGACAACACGCGACTCTAAAGGAGGATTTAGTCTTCTGGCTGGTATTGGCAATTAGAAATTAACGGTTGGCCGGCAGCGATTTATAAAGTGCCAAAACTGTAAATTTGTCTTAACCAACTGGCCTATCACAGGTATCAGTAACATCTTTCTCTTCGTGCGTACGCTGATGCTGATGCGC
This sequence comes from Sabatieria punctata, assembly GCA_030248155.1. Lineage (NCBI taxonomy): Eukaryota > Metazoa > Nematoda > Chromadorea > Araeolaimida > Comesomatidae > Sabatieria > Sabatieria punctata. Next base: position 24,615 of record JASANB010001564.1, read on the forward strand.
AAGGTGACGCCGGCGCCCGGTCACACGAAGGTAGCGCAGCGACTGGAGCGTCAAATCCGAATCACGCGTGCCATCAGCGCAGTGCTCACCTTCTACGTGTTCAGTCTGGTGGTGCCGAACCTGATCTTCGGAGCGCTCAACGTCTTCAAGGCTCCGGATATCTGGCGAGGTAGGATCGGACCCTGGGTGTCGCTGGGAGGCTCACTCAACTCAGCCGTCAACGTTTTCATCTACTCGCACAAACACAAGGAGATGCGCAAGTTTTTGCTGGCAGCCATTCGCTGCAAATCGGAGGAGAGCATCGCCGATGCACACAAAAATGCCACGCTTAGCAGGGGAAACCGATTGCATGGCAAAGAGCAGCAGCAGGCGTAGGGATGCAACCGAAGTTCGGTATTATTCGGTATGAACCGAATAATTCGGTTACTATTATGAAAATTTAAAACGGATAGCAGATGGCGGGAATTCTAGTACTCGATTTACTCCTATTCTAGTCCGCACTTTGGAATGGCTTCAGGGAGACAGCAATTTGCGATCGTTCTCAGTTGGGGAGATCACTCGAATTTCAAATTTTGAACACAGAATTTTGAATGTGGTATCAAACGACTGCTGACGATCTCCTGGTTATTATTTTACACATCAACATCTAATTACTGCATGCTATATTCAGCTTTACCTTAGATACGTTTTTTTTGGTCTCGAACAAAAGAATGTAAAACGTGCGCACCCAAATTGTAAATCTTTAACAAATATGACCAAATCCGGTATCAAACAACTACTTTTGACTTGTACATTATTGTTTTATGCACCAGCACATCCACAACCAATTACTGCATGCTATCTCAGATTACGCGCTAGTCATATCGCCATACTTCATCGATTATCGGCCGATTTCCCCCGGAACCGCCACTTACTAAAACAATCGTAGCATTCGAGTCTGCCGACGGATATGTCTGCCCACGAGCATATGGGTAGATATGACGATTAGCTATCAATTAAGCAAAAACATAACAATATTCGTACAAGCCCAAGGACGGTGGCCCTTTTGGAGCAAAAAATGGCCAAAAATGTGCACACTCAAAACATTAATCGGCGCAAGTAGTGATCACCCTATTTATGGGCACCGCGGTTCATTAATTTGGGGTCTGACAAGCACGGATACTGTATTCATCGTCATTCAGACTCGTACAATCATGCAGAGAATTTTGATGAGCAGGAAAACCTCCAATTTCTTGTTTCATATAGTACTATTCGAATTCGGTATTTTTCAAACCGAATAATACCGAATATTGTAAAACCGTTAAAATTGCACTGTTTTGCTTAAATTTGTGCAGAAATCACCGAGATATTTCTTCTTTTACATCTCTCTGTTCATTTACTATGCAAAAATTTTGGCAAACAATGACCATTCATACAAAAAGTCAACGAACTTAAAGGTCAAGGTTTAACTTACCTAATAATAAATAACAAAATTTCGGCCTTTTCAGTTCCCAGTAGACTACGCTGTTAGCTTTCCACTTCTTAGCCTAAGCGTTTGTTTTATCTACCAAATACTACGTATAAAATCCCATCTATCTTTTCAAACGATTCATCCAATCTAAGTTGTATGCCTAAGCTGCCAGCTCGAGTGCTTACAGAAGTACTGGATGCTCCCCCTCCAACTTTCTGTATGCGTAAATACATGTATCTTCCTGTTACCGGCCACATTCCAGATAATTGAGAAGGCCCTTTCGCCCAACCCGCTGTCAAACCCAACTTTTAGCTTCGGTTTTAGGCTCAGGCTTAGCTTCAGGCTTAGGCTCAGGCTTAGGGGCAAGTGTTTTTATGAAATCTCCACCATGTGGCGGATAATAGGAGGATATACTGTATATGCGGAAGTGTCTTTGTGGTGTGACTTCACATGATTAATCAGGGCACTTGTAGCCTACCTAACTTACGCCTCTTGAAATTGTTTGTTCGCAAACTCGTTCTTTACCGTCAGCAGAACGACCAAATAGGGCTTGTTTTAGCTATAGGCATGGATAAATCTATAGCATTTAAACAATACGTCACTCTACAGCTTTTTTAGTGTACAAAAAGTTTAGCAAAAGAAAACAAGAAATCGTAGTTAGACAGTATATTTTTGCAATCGCGCTGCGAATCATCAATATTCGGTATTATTCGGTATAATTCGGTATTATTCGGTTCCGAAAATCCGCTTCGGTATTCGGTATTCGGTATTTTTGTATTCGGTTGCATCCCTAAGCAGGCGCAGTAAATCAGGGAGTGGTGATTCTCTTCATTTGTATGTAGTACAGTACGCAAAATAATCCATTTTGGCACCTACGCACTGTATGTATATTTTGTTCAGAGGTGACAACTAGATTTCCACAAGTCCGTTCATAAGTTCATTTTACTGTTGATTGGGTATACCGAACCCATACCGAAAAATGGGTATTTTTGGGAATACCTACCCAATAATAAATACCTACCGATTCCAGGTATTTTAATAAATACCCATACCGGGTATACCGATTATTTTGGGAATACCCAGGTATTTGGTAATCGGTATTTTTTGCCCAGCTTAGTGTAAATTTTAACGAAAATTCCCTATCATTGCAATGTTTTCTTTGTAATTTTGCATTTTTTGGGCATTCAGAAACACATTCTATTACGATTTTCTTCCAAAATATTGAATTTAAAGGATTGTTAGTCCTCTGACCATACTCCCTTGTCCCAAACTTGCTTTGTCATCAGATAGCGTTGGTCTAGTTTTGCCTTACCTTCAACCTGTTCCTTAATAATCAAGTCTCTATGTATTTGATGTACAGTACATTCGCAATCAACAAAATAGCCCCGCATATTGTCACTGCTGGTTAGAGCTCCATACTTTACACTAGCAGGCCTTCAAACTACAATACAATGGAAGCATTTCTCTTAACCAAAATTATTTATAGAAACGATTTTCACTCTAGTAAAACTTAAAAAATTCAAAAAATTTCTAAAAGCTGTAAATCCCGTTGCTTTTAATGAATTTTCCAGCCTCTGACCTTAGAAATGATTAAATCCATTGCCGCGTAAATGGGAAATTCAGTGTTTTTACTTTGTAAAACATTTCCAGCAAATACCGAATAAATACCGGTATACCGGTATTTTTGCGAATACCTACCCATACCGAACCGATTCCTGAAAATCCCATACCCAAACAACAGTAGTTCATTTGTCTAGTAGTGTGAATTTTTTGTCATGAGGTTAGACCTATGTATTTCCTCAGAGAATTTCAATTTGTGGTCTTAGTTTGTAGTCAGAAATTTCCGAGACAATAATTTGTAGTCTTAGTTTGTAGTTGTAGTTGTCAAATTCAGGTTCAAAAATATGTAGTCTAAAATAGTTTGTAGTCAATTTGTAGTCAGCCCAAATATTTTGCATTCTTAGTTAATATGTAGTCGCGTTGACGTCATAATCACAGAAAATATTCAGTTTGTACGTAGTTAGTAGTACTACGAATTAGGTCTACATGTCGTCCTCCTGAACTCATTTGTCAGCGTGTGTGTGTTTATTCATTGTTGCGTTGTCAAAAATTTAACATGCATTTTGCGAGGAAGGTGTTCAAGCAACTTTTTTGCGGGTCTGGCTGGTATCCAGTTATTTTATAGTCCGTGTTTTTCACGCATCGTATGCGACGTAGCGCATGTGTCTAACGCTGCTGCATTCAATGCAGGTAGCCATAGGCCCTTGCACCAGTCCGTTTAAACTTAAAAACCGGAACACAGGCTATGTTCGGAATTTTGCCTGCGGTTGGGTTTTCAAAATTCCCGAAAAGTTTTAAATTGGCTTATCCAACCGAATGCATAAGCTTGGCAGCGTTGATCGGCGTCGATGGATAATTGAACAACGTACAGTACCCTACATTGTACTACTTGCCGGGATGGCGCGGGGAAAGAGTCGGGACTCTGATTTTTTGTCGCCCATCTCGTCCTTAATATACATAAATAATACGCCAATAAACAGATTTTTATCAATTATCGGCAGCACACCAAATTGGGAGGAGCTCCAGTTTGAACACATACAAACAAGACACCGACCCGACAGTAAATTTCAGTTAAACAGAGTTCACGCCGTCTATTTTCAGTTCATAACGACAGTCGTTTTGTTGAATGACTAGGATGCAGTTTGCTAAATTTAAAATTTGAAAAATATGCGAACGACCGGAGAGTGTGGCAGTTTATCAGCCAAAGCCTGGCTTATCATTAGAGAAAAGGCATCTGCTTTGCAATTCCTCGTGTACGCACGACGGACCGAACTACATGATGGACTCCAAATTACTGTTTGCCCTGTTCTCGTTTACTTTCTTCCTCAATTGCTGCAGCCTTCCGACCGGCAGCTTCGATTCGAACCAGCTTAACCATCTAGCACGGAATGGTATGAAATGAATAATAAAAACAGGTTCACAAATGAAAATCTTTACTAGATATTTGCTGGAACTCATTATGTATACAGTAGTTGCACTGCATGTATGTACCGTTTTGCTCCATAAATCGGGAGTCTGTTAGTTTTTCTTCGATTATTGCCTACTTTCTAAGCTCGGTTTATTGTTTCATGGTATGTCTAGCGTTTTGACTGCTTTGAAAGTAAATTTTGCAGCTGATAATGAAATAATCATAATTTTTTGCATTATAATGTTCTTCTAAGATTTGATTAGAAAACATGTTTCTTTGAAATAACTTGTAAAAACTGGTTTCAAATCCGGTTTATTACAGCAAATACAGTACATCGTAGGTGTGAAATTAGACCACCGGTTCGGTTCTGCAAGGGGCTGTCCATAAACGACGTCGTTCCAAAATCCCGATTTTGCGGACCCCCCTCCCCAAAAATCGCCTTGCGTCGTTTCTTGGGGACCGCCTCCCCCCACGGCGACGTCGTTTTCTGTTTACCCTCCCCCCGATAGAGGGCAGCACATACAGGTACTGTCACGTTTTCTTGTTACCATACATGTACTGCTCAATCAATTGAATAACTCCCTACAACCACTCTGGGAAGCTTTTCTGTATGTAGAAACGTTTGACAGAGTATGCATAAGTTGAAAATAATGCAATCAAATTACCCTAAAATTCTTAAAAAGCGACGTCGTTTTTTGCCCCCTCTGGAACGACGTCGTTTATGGACGGCCCTTAAACTTCTGAAGTTTAGCGCGTGCTCGACATTCGTTTCCCAACTTTGGAGTGAGCGAGACCGACTATGACGTAAAATGCTTCGCGTGTCGCGTCTTCGTTGACTCGTTGCATTGGGTCTGGGGTAAAAATGTCACTCAAGACTGTCTAATAGAACTGGCTGCCGCTGTCTGTGACTACCTGAACATCGAGGACAACTATGTTTGTCATATGATTACTTCAGAGTTCAAGGTACTCCGAGTTTCGTCTTATTCCGGTCTCGTCCGGGACTTACTGTATTTAGGCCAGTTTTCTCCACCCCTGAATGCAGAAAAATTTCACACAGAAACAGAGCTGAAATAAGTAGGTATTCTGAACTGTCTGAATGGTACCACCATGCCACCGAATTTACCACTGATGCTACGTGCAACGTGTTCTAAATATGAAAACATTTCAGTTTGTGCTGCTCTTTTCGCAAATAGTTCTAGCATTGAGGTGAAAGTTACAAAATCTTTGCTGAAAAAATCTTCAGAAATTTTCGGCATTAAAGTTTAACTGCATCAGGCTTGAAGTTTCCTGAAACAAATAGTTACTGTCGATTCGTTAAATTTCGTTTATTCCCAAATCACCTGAATGAAATTTGGAGAGTAATATCTACTATAAAACGCGGCTATTTTTGGGTTAAATTTCTATATGCGCCGAGAGACTACAACACACTCTTGTGAGATTGACGAATTTGCTGAACATCTGTTTGTTGAATTAGCAGATCAGAAAAACTGAATGATTAACAGAGCAGCCCTCTGATATATCGTTTACTGTACTGTTTAGGAGGAGATACTGTACGTTCTGGGAAAAGTGCTGGTCGAGCCGGACCAGATCTGCGGTTTGCTCTTGAACGGCTGCGGAGGTCCTTTCGACCCTCTGGCCAATGACTGGTCGATTGGGATACCTGGAAACAAGCCCCCAGTGCAGCAACTAAAGCTTCCTCCAGTGGGCTTACGCTGGCTGTGATTGGTAAACGACGAAAATACTTCAGGCCGAGGCACCGAAACTGCGAGTGTTGCACTTGTCAGATGTCCACATAGATCCGTTGTACACGCCGGGCTCTGAGGTCGACTGCGGAGAGCCGCTGTGCTGCCGGTACCCGCCTAGAAATGGCACAAGTACCCCTTACCTTTATCTCAAAAAAAGAACCCCACAGGGTACTGTTGTTTGGTATTGGATTTTCCGTTTGTGTATGTGTATGTGTATACACATTTACCTTCAAATGTGTATGGTAATTTGTGTATACACATTCAACAAAACAATGTGTATTTTTGTGTATATTTGTGTATGTGTATTGTACTGAAAATGCTAATTTTTGGTAGATTTTCAGTCAGAAATGCTAGGAAAATCAAATCTCTCAATGTCTGCTGCTGGAAACCTTGGATAGCTTTGAAATCGAGTTACTTAGGCCATTTAAAAGCTTTATGAGGATATCTACTGTTTATTACTCCACCAAAAACTTAGAAATTTTACCTTTCTGTTCGAAATTTTATCGACTTTTGCTGATCAAATACACATACACAAAAATACACATTTTGAGCACTGTTTGTGTATGGTAATGTGTATCCGAATTTTCAATGTGTATGAGTATGTGTATGTGTATAGACAATGAAAAAACAAACAAATTTGACGTAAATTAAACCCAAAATATTTCGCAATGAACAAGAGGGATTTTTATTATTTTGTTGCACTTCATAAAGAAACGGATTCCTACATGTAATTTACTACTGCTGAGGCCTAAGGAGGCTTTAGTGGTGACACACACACTCACTTACTTTGACCAGTAAAGCCTCGTTAGCCCTCAGCAGTGGGAATCTGTCTTATTATGAAGTCGGAGTAAGAAAAATCGCAACAGCAAAATCTTGTTCATTGCCAAAATCTGTTTTGATTTCTTGAGGGCAAATATCTCAAGAACTATAAGCAGAGTATCTTATAAAAATTACATCAATCTTTCAAGAATTTATCAATATTCCATTGAAAGAAGGATTCGTTCAAATCGGTTGAAATTTGCGGTCCCAAAACTAAACTAAAATAAACAAAACTGGATTGTTCTCAATCTCTCTGTCTCTGTCCCAAATCTCGGTTTTGATTTTGAGGGCAAATATATCGGGAACTAAGCAGAGGATGTTTATACGAAAATTTCAGCGATCTTTTAAGACTATATTTATCTTTAATTTAAAAAAGGGTTCATTCAAATCCGTTGAGATTTGCGGTTGCTACAGTAAAAAGTCTGCGGGGGTTGTTTTTTTTACGGACCATGTGGAAACACTGTTGGATGTTCAGAAATAAAGTGACTTCAAAAGTTTCGAAGCGAATCAACCTCTGTTGATCTCACCTTGCTTGTGACGTTCTTACATACATTAGTTTTCTAGGTTTGAAACGTCCAGCTGGATATTGGGGAACGGTGGCTAACTGTGACATTCCCTACAGAACTTTCGAAAATCTCTTGGACCACATTAACGCAACAGAAAAGGTAATTTTAGTAGTTTGTACTGAACAGGTACAGTGAAGTTCAGTTGAGTAGACCTCCTCATACAGTCAGGTAAACTAAACCATATCGACACAACCCTTCTATGGCGCCACAGCTATCTAGTCTTCTATGGCTATGACTCCTCAAAAGCATAGCCATCTATATCTATGGCAACAGGGGGAGGCTGCCGACTTTTCGCGATAGATGGCTATATAGCCATAGATAGCTATGTAGCAACGTAGCCATAAATGGCTCTGTAGCTTTTTAGATTGCTCTGTAGCCATGGATGGCTATGCTTTTGAGGAGCCATAGCCATAAAAGACTAAGCCTCTCCACATGTATGGCCCTACCCTAGGTGGTAGATGTGGTTCTAACCTAATGTAAAGAGTAAATGGTTTTAGTTCGATTACGTACTATGGACGGGGGACCTGGAGCCTCACAACGTCTGGCATTACACCAAGAGCAACCACTTGAACATGCTGACCAACCTGACCAATCTGTTTCTGCAATATTTCCCCAACACACCGGTCTTCTCTGCTGTGGGAAACCACGAAGGTGTACCGATGGACAGCTTTCCTCCTCACAACCTGGGCACTCAGCAGTACAACACGGCCTGGCTCTACAACACGCTGGCCAAGCAGTGGACCAACTGGATTTCCAAAGACACCCGCCCGGCCATTCAATAGTGATTCTGTTTCCGTTTCAGCCGCAGTGCTGGGTTCGTCTCAACTTGATCTGTTTAGCCGCGCCTCTTACGTGATCTTTCCGTTGCCGGGCCTGCGTATCATCTCAATTAATACGCAGTACTGCGACAGACTAAACTTGTAAGCGTGCTGTCCGTTTATATGGGACTAGTAGAATTAGTAGCTTTCAGCTGGCTCTACATCAACCAAACTGATCCTGATGGAACTTTGGCTTGGCTCGCGCAGGAATTGCTGGAGGCTGAACAGGCCGGAGATAAGGTATATCAGACGCAGTCAAACCCATCTAGTTGAGAACCGTATATGGTGCCAGTAGCACAAACGGCTATAAGTGCCAGACTGTTATAGACAATTTTGCAGGTACATATAATCGGACATGTGCCCTCAGGCGAGGATTATTGCTTCGAAACGTGGAGCAGAAATTACTACAAGATCATTAACAGGTACCGCGCGCGCATGCAGTACACGTCCTCTAGCTCTAACTTTTCTATACAAAACAAAACTAAGACAGTGACGGAATAAGGGCATATGAAGGAATCGATACCATAATAATAAGCGCTTCACCTATGGCACCACGTTGTCAGGCGACCCTGACAACTCGATCCAAACTGTCTGCATCTGTGGCGTAGTGGTGAGCAATGTTGCATCCCATACGGCCAGCATATGACACATAGCAGGTTTGTTGTTCTCTTGTGGTGATTGTCTTGCATGTGGCCCTGCGTGGGTTATTACTGCTAGTTGTGGTGTACACGTTCATTGTAATAACAAACAATCAGTCAGTCAATGGACTAGAATTCCGGATGAGAGGAGTTGGAATTTTGGAATCGTGAGGGTGTTTTAAGGGATGGTAGGTTTTGGCTGAAATCAAGGTTTTTGGCGTCTTTTAGGTTAAAATACATAGTTTACTTTCAGCTCATTTGCATCTATTTTACTGAATGAAGCTCACATTAAATTTGTACTGTATATTTCTTTCAAACATTCCTGAAGGGCTGAAGAGCTCAGGGGTCGGGTTGATTGAGCCTGTGAGGGTCGACCCCTCAGGCCCCTTTACCTAGTCTACCTAGTCTTTGTCTAGTCTATTGGTATCGGCTCCATTCATGTACCGGGTTTTTCTGTAAATAAGGCCATGGGCTTATTCATGGTAACTTTATTTTTAGCCTTTTTCAGTCAAATGCAGTGCAACGTAGGAAAATGCTATCGTTCAATGCTGTTTGTCAGTTAATTGTGATTTTGCAAATGCATAGCATTGCATTTTGCACTCAATTTTCCCCAAAATTTACCTTGTTCTTCGTAATGATTTTGAAACCAAAAATAATCCTATGGGCTTATTTTTTTTTTGGGGGGGGACCTATTTTCGGAAAAACCCGGTATATGGTTCCTTAAATGTAGCTATTTCCGTTACTGTAAGAGAAAAGTTGGTCAGGTTTGAGAGCACGATCAGAGGTCAGTTCTTTGGGCACACGCACAAAGATTCGTTCGCTGTCTATTACGACCAGTTCAACCCGAAGTCCCGGGCTACAAATATGATGTACGTGACCCCCAGCGTGACCAGCTTTGGGCTTGGAATTGGAGTGCAACCAAGCTACCGAATCTATACCATAGATGGCAATCACAAGGACTCGACCTGGGTTGCATTTTTGTAGTATTCTCCCTCATACACAGATTATTCCTACTCACAAAGTTTCAGTCTGTGTTAGAAGCGGAAACCTATGTAATGGATATAGACGAAGCTAACCAACGGGGAAAACCTGAATGGAAGCTGGAGTATAAAGCTAAGGTGTGTTGTGTAGGTAGCTTTCTACGTAAAAGACATACGTGTAGCAAACCAGCTAGAATATTCTTTTAAAGGAAGCCTACAAAATGGCCAACTTATTTCCGCAGGAGTGGAGTAACGTGATTGAACGGCTGGATAAAGACAGAGAAATGCTGAAGAAATATGTTACGTATGCTTTTCTTTCTTACAGGGGATTATAGCTTGAAAAAGGTCTGAGCGCCGGCACAGTTGGTGTAGTGGTTTTTAGGCCGCATGGCCACTGTGCGCGACGTCGTGCGCTCATCCTCTTGGCGCAGAAAGTTTCTTGCCGCAAAGAGTTGGTCGTCGTCAGCAGAAAGCTCCACCCAGGCCACCGAAAGCTGGTGACAGCTAGTAGATAAAATGGGAACCGACTGGATCTGCCGTTGCACCGAAGCCACTCCACAAAGCATGCCGCGTTGGGAAGAAGATCTACGATGTCGGAAGCGGTCTGAGAAACCAACTATGCCGGGAGCCCTCTGGCATATGGGGCACCGGCGGCCGTCGGGAGTAGACCTAATTCGTAGTACTACAAACTACTAACTACAAACTACATATTTTCAGCGATTATGAAGTCATCAAAACTACAAATTAGCTAAGACTACATATTATTTTGGCTGACTACAAATTGACTACAAAAACTACTTTTTCGTAATTTGCGAATTTGTAGTCATTTTTTCTTGGAAGTTTTCCGATTTTTTAATGTAAATTCATATAAATTGAGTCCCCAATCGGCCTCTTGAGCTGTCTTGAGCTTACAAACCGTTGAAAGCATACCAAGAACGAAGAAATTTTTTTATGTAAAGTGTTTGAAAGATCGTTTTTCCGAAATTTCCCGCTATTTTACCCCTATAAATTTTCAGAGAAAGGTGACCTCATGATTGACTTTTGCACATTCGTTGGTCTTTTTTCTATCTAAGTTTTAAAAAAGCCTCATTCTATTTATAGAAAAATGCCAAATATTCGGCATTGTAATTGTATTCACTGAATTCCGTCAGTTTGTTTCCAGAAATATCTATTAGAAAAGGTGATTTTGTCACATAAAAACAATTAACAGGTTTCCAGTTGCTACTTTTGCAACGCATTTCTATGACTGAATGCTTAATTGGCAAAAATTTGCAGTAATATCGAATTTCTGACTTTTGGTAACCTGACTACAAATTGACTACAAACTAAGGCTACATATTTTTTGAACCTGAATTTGACAACTACAAACTAAGACTACAAATTATTTTCGCGAAAATTTTTAACTACAGACTAAGACTACAAATTGAAATTCGCTGAGGAAATAGGTCTAGTCGGGAGCTGTCAGCATCATGGCATCGACACGCCGGCCGCCCTCCTGGTGACCTGCGCCCAGCAGCATGGCTAGGAGTGGCTGGCCTGGCAGTGAAAGGAGGGCAACGTCTGAGATGACGAATCACGGGGTAGCGAAATGGACCTCGAGTCTGATCGCAGGCCGTAAGGCCCCCCGCATATCGGATCGGATATCGGATCAGATCGGAAGGTCTGAGCAGAAGTTGATTCAGGTACCACTACCGGCTGTCGACAGGTGCAGCTGCAAAGTTCGACTGCGACTGGCTGTGCAGGTATGCGTCGCTGTGTGAGTTGCGCTCCGGTATGCCCGAACACGAGAACCAATTCTGCGCCGACCTCCAACGCAATGTGTGGAAGTGGTTCAAACAATTCCAAGTAGATCACCAGAAACTGGTCAAGGAACAGCTGAGCAGAATGAACAAGCCTGATCTGTTTGTGCAGAAAACCGTCTTTGATAAGTGTCATCTGTGAGTGACCCACTGTAAAACTGATACTAGAGCAGTTGGCACAGACTTGCAACAGTAAATTTTGCCTACTTTAACCTGAAGCACTACAGTAATTGAAATCCGTCTTGAATTGAACCTACACATGTAACAAATGTGTGTGTCTGGCTTTCTAAGCAGTTCTTTTAGACTATCACAGCAATCTTTGCGCGAATTTCATTTTTTCAAATAATTCGACCCCCTTTTTTATAGTCAGAACTCGGATGCGACCCCCAGGACAATTCATTTTATTTCATGTTATTGTAGACTGACTCTTAATTAATGAATTAGATTGCAAAATCATGTGGCAGCGACTTTGGACGTCTGACTGCACCAAGAAAGCCAGCTTGCTACCGATACCGCTAAAACCCTGTGACTTGTCTAATTGCTATGCATGACTTTTCACATTGATTTGTTTGAACAACCGTCGCAGACCTCAGAAGCTTGACATGCAAAAGCTTTAAAAGTACTCCACCCAAGTGTACTACGTATGTACTTGAGTATATAATTGCAAGGTACAGTATAATTGGCATGTTTTCTTTTCTGACGACTGCAAGGTTTACATCGATTTTTCAATTATCTGGTATGTTCTTATCTCTGTTGAAAATGCCATCAAAACAGTATACTTAAAGATACAGTAGATTACTTGTCTTTAGCAAGCAAATTCAGACCGTTTCTGAAATAGCAAGATTTAGGCGTTCTTATTATTAGACTGGAAGAACATTTTTCCTACTTGTTCTTTTCCTCCGATTAAGTAGAATTTGCCAGAGATGCTAATAATATCAGAAGTCTCGTGCACTTTCTGTTGTGAAATTTGTTCCCGGGGATAACAGGTCGAATTGGGGGAGGGGTGTTGGGGTGGTGGTCTGAGTCCAAATTCTAGATAA